>VZTV01075597.1:43696-57391 GCA_013400875.1 Anhinga rufa | reverse complement strand
CCCCCCGCCCCAGCCTGTGTGTTTTGGCCGGGGGGGACCCGGGGAACCGTGTCCAAGAGCAGCCGCTCTGGCAGGCAGATGGCGCGCAGGGCTGGCGGGCAGGGGGACGGCAGTGCGTTCCCCCCCGCCCCGTACTGAATAAACATGGGCTGGCCGGGGCTGGAGGGGGCTTTTCCAGGCTGGACCACACCCCGGGGGGCTATTTTTTGCCATGAATGAAGGAGCTGTGTGCTCGCAGGGCAGCCTGGCCTCCTGCCGCTGCTGCTGTGCATGGAGAGCTCGCCTGACACTCAATCCTGTTGCCTGGCCAGGGACCAACATCTGCACTCAGCAGCTGGGCACTGCCTGTGGGACACCTGGGCACCGGCCCTGCTGGGGGACACCTGGGCACCGGCACAGCTGGGCACTGCCTGTGGGACACCTGGGCACCGGCCCTGCTGGGGGACACCTGGGCACCGGCACAGCTGGGCGCTGCCCATGGGACACCTGGGCACCGGCGCTGCTGGGGGACACCTGGGCACCGGCACAGCTGGGCGCTGCCCATGGGACACCTGGGCACCGGTGCTGCTGGGGGACACCTGGGCACCGGCACAGCTGGGCGCTGCCCATGGGACACCTGGGCACCGGTGCTGCTGGGGGACACCTGGGCACCGGCACAGCTGGGCGCTGCCTGCAGGGATACCAGTGGGCTGCTGGCACTGGGAAACACAGGCTGTCACAGAGCAAGGGGAAGTGTCGGTGACTCAGTGGCTGTCCCAGTGGCAGTGCCAGGGCTGCTGAGGCATGTTGGACCCAGCCCTGCTGGGGCTGCATGCCTGGGGAGCAGCCTGAGCCAGCACGGGGGCGAGCCCTGCTGCCCCCATGCCCACGCAGTAATGCTTCCTGCTGCAGTTTCGGGTGACGATGGGGCAGCATCCCCAGGGGCTGCCCCTCCGGCTGTGCCCTCGCTTGGGAGGAACTGCAAAGCCATTGGGGTGGAGCGGCCGCTGCCACCCACTCAGCCTGGTCCTGAACGCACCCAGATTCCCCCCAAAGCCCCTAATCCCACCTGGCTCAGCCCCAGCTTCCGCTCTGGGCCCTGTTAGCTCAGCTAATCTCTTGTGTGCCGCGTTTAGGGACGCGCTGGGTGCAGCATCCCCATGGGTCTCCCCACCATCACTCCCAGATTTCACTTCTCAAGGGGTCTGCAGGCTGCTTTGCCAGTCCACAGCCCTGACCCACGCTCCTGCTGCCTCTGCCAGCCCCACTGCCCCACGGGTCCCAGGGGAGCCACAAGTGTTTGTGCCTGTGAATGACTGGCCTGTCCTCACCAGGTGGAGCTGGGGTGCTGGACCCCACCCCTTGCTGTTCCTTATCTCCACACAGCATCCTTGTGATTCACCAGGTGTGGCTCCCTTTCCGTCACCCCACTTTGCAGGAAGTTTCCCGGCCAGCCCCCCGCGAGCCCTGTGCAATAATAACAAGCCAGGATGAGCTGGCCAGCCTTCCTGAGCAACCCTACAATAACAAACCAGCGCAATGTGTCCAGCTTTCCTGGACAGACAATAATAAACCCGCATGAGCTGGCATGGTTTGCGGAGGAACCCTACAATAATAAGCCTGGGTGATGTGTCCATATTCACTAAGCCACCCTACAATAACAAAGCAGTGTGAGCCACCCAGCTTCCTTGGAGAGCAGAAGGGTCCCTGAGCTGTCCCCCTGGGACAGGAGGAACCCTGGCCACCAGGTCTCCATGTCTTCTGCTCCTGGGCATGCCCAGGCCCTCCCCTGCCTGCACTGGCCCCTGGAGAAGGCACCCTGTGTTGGTGGTGGGCCAGCTTGGCGGAGGTGATGCCCATCAGCCTGTGGCTCTGCCATCCTGGAAGCCAGAGCCAGAGCAAGTCCTCACAAGTCCTGGCGTGCTGGGACCTGCTGGTCTTCAGGGCACCCTCCTTGCCCAGCAACCTTGCCAAACTGGCACCCAATGCCAGCTGCCCCGGAGGTTCTCCTGCTGTTGCCCCACTGGCTGCTGGACAGAAGGACAAGTGCCCATGGTCAGGCTGGAGCTGGGGGTGCCACCAGCAGCGGCCCCCAGCCCCTGGGCAGCCATGGCCAGCTTCTTGCAGGGTCGTTCAGGCGGGGAGGCAAGGCTGGTGCCTGAAGCAAGGGCTGCTCTGCTGGACCCCACTCTTTTTCAGGGAGTTTGTTCGTACTGGGGCAGCAGGAGGGCTTGGATGCCTGTGGGTTTGCTGAGTAGCACAGTGGGATGGCCTCTCTCCAGGTGTGATGGGGTAGGGGCTGTGCCCAGTGGGGGCTGGAGCCCCTCACCCCCTACCAGCCCTCTGCCAAGCCCCAGGCTGCTCCTGGTGGGCTGGGCCTCGCGTGGCTGGGGAGGAGATGCTGCAACCTCCTGCCCTACCTCTGCGCTGCCACTGACCCTCCTTTCCCTGTGATTTATCCCTGGGAGCTGGAAGCAGCAGCGGGTGGGCAGGGCAGGGGCAGAACCCCCCCACCAGCATTCCCGAAATGGGGGGGGACCCACATCCACCCCAGCGCAGAGGCAGCACAATGCAGAGCCCCTGCTGCCACCGCGCCCCTCCGCTCAGTGTCTGCGAGAAAAGCTGTAACCCAAGCCGCAAAAACAGCACAAGGAGAAAAGAAAAGGGTATTGAGCGGCGGGGCTGCTGCGGTTGCCGGCCAGCATAGACTGCTGGTTGTTAAGCGGGTGCCTCGCTTGCAAAGGCTGCCTTGATGAAGTGTGAGACAGCACTTACGGAGGGACGCGGGCAGGCATTCTCGCTCCATCTTCCGTTCACAGTGCCGCTCTTTATGCGCCTGACATTTGCTCGCTGGAAAGGCCCCGAAAGTCAGGGGGAAAGGAAAACATTGCCTGCAGCAGGGCCGGAGCGGCGCTGGGAGGAGTGCCGTGCCATGCCGGCCTGGGCTGGGTCGGGCTGGGATGCTCGGCCGTCCCGGCCTCACCGCCTGCTCTTCCCCGGGGTGACCCCTTCACCTCTCGGCAGCTCTCCGGCTGCCTTCCCCTGCCGGCACCGCCGCTTCCTGCCAGGTGTGCTCAGCCTGGCTCCCTGCCTGGGAAGCCCTGGCCATCCTGCCACTGCCTGCTCCACGGGCGGGCTGGCAGCACCGCTGGCTCTCCTAGCTGCTGCTGCTGGGCATCCCCAGGGGTGTGCGTGGTAGGGGGTGATGGGGACAGCGCAAGCTCAGGGCAGGCCCCTTAGCTGACTGCCACTGGGGTACGCAGTGCCCCAGGGACTGCTGCAAGCTGGGGTGAGCGTGTGTGAGTAGATCCAAGGGCTGGAGGAGCTGGGAAAGGGCATCAGCGTTCAGTGTAGGGCAGCTCATGGTGCTTTGGGACAGCTTGGGGTGCTTTGGGGCAGCTCTGCCCTGAGGGAGAGGTCACTGCCCCACCAGGGAGCTGGGGTGGGAGGCCAGGCTGGTGTGTCCTGCTCCATCCCAGGGGATGATCTGCCCCTTTGCCTGCCCTGGACCCCAGCCAGGAAGGAGCAGTTCATCCTCCTTCACCTCTGCCCTCCTGCAGGCAGATCCTGGTGGAATCCCTTGGTCCGGCGCTGTTGGCAGAGGCTGGGTGAGCAGCTAGCACAGATGGGTGCTCATCTACCTGGATCCCAGGATGGATCCCTCCCCAGCCTGACCGACGCTGTCATGACCATGAGCAGAGATGCTCAGAGTGCGTCCAGCGAGCCATGCCAGCCCTGTTCCCTGGAGCACGCACAAAGCTCACAGCAGGGGAGAGCACGGAGGGCAGCCTGGCCATGAGGCACGGGAACACCCTGGCCATGGAGCCCTTCCCCTGCCCACCATGGGCTGCCGCAGCTTCACCTGTGCCAGCACGGTGGTGGCCGTGCCCATCACCAGAGAGCTGGTGCGCCATTCCCGGGTTGCTGCTCCACCACGCCGCTTCCGCAGAGCCTGCTGGCAGGGGGAGCCCAGGGAAGCCATGCCCCCCCCGCCCCCCGGCCCACACCCCTTGGCTCCCAGCCCCAGCAGGAATTATTAAGTGTGCCCCGGTGGAGCATGTGCTGAGGCTGGCCACGGGAATGTGGGCAGATCTGACATACAAGCCACAGCAGCCAGGCTGTAATTTCCAAACAGGCCCCGTTAGCTCTGTTTTCCAGTTAAAAATATATTAAAAAATAGGAATGTGGGGTTTGTAGCGAAGAATGTTGGTAACCACTTCGAACGTCTGGTGTGATAATGAAAGGGTCAGTCCCCAGCTTTGAGCATGACCGATTTAGACTCTGGTGCTTGGCACTGGTGTGGGGGCCCAGCACGGTCCAGCCTGCAAACCGCTCCCCCGGGCCCGGGCCAGGGGAAGGTGATGCTTCTGCATCGGTGGCACAGTGCCGGGCTGGGTGACGTGCCCCTCCTGCTCACTCTGTCAAGAGGACATGCAAATCGCCATCTCTTATGGCCTCTTGAGAAGGGAGTTTGGGCAGGGGTGGGTGAAGGCAGGATGCCTGGGAGATGGATGCTGTACCCTGCCCAACACTGTCCCTGCTGCCCCACCATGCTGGGGTGCAGCCCCATAGCAGAGCCCTCCAGGATGGGGGGACACCGAGTGAGGCTGCAGTCCAGCTCCCCGTGAGCTGCCCCCACCGCTGAGGGGCTGCCAGCAAGCACGGCTTGCTCCTGGCATGAGGTCAGGCACCTGCCCCCCTTCAGCAGGCAGCACCCCCGGCTGGGCTAATCGCAGTTCAGAGTGTGCTCCAGAGACTCCCATGCCGCTGCTGCAGCCTTGAGTCGCTCCTGATACCAGGGCATCCTGCTTGGCCTTGTGGCGAGGTAGTCATAACACGCAGGGCAAGCTGTGCCAGCTCCCCGGGCATCACTCCCCGGTGCCCGGCGAGCTGCATGGGGCAACCCGGCTGGCACTCCCCCAGGTGCCAGCTCTCTGCTTGTGCCGTTCCCCAGACCTCCGGCATCATTTTTATCCCAGAGATGGATAATCAGAGAAAAACAAGTCACCGGACGCCAGGGATGACATCGCAGTGGGGACAAGTTGGCCACGGCAGGGTTCAGCTTGGGGATGTGCTGGGGCAGTGGGGCAAGGAGGGAGGGAAAAGTCACTGGTACCCAGGGCTTGTCCCCCACCCAGCCCCTTCTGGGGACACCTCCTTGTCCCTCTCAGCCTCCAGGGCCATCAGGTGGCCGGTGGCTGGCACAGCATGCTCCGCTGCCTGCTGAGTCACAGCTCTGCAGGGAAACGCTTCCAGCTCTGGTTATAAACCCATTTCCCTCCGGGGCTGTGAAGCACAGCCCTCCCATCCCGGTGTGGGCCAGCTCCGGCAACCCAATGGCTCCGAGCCCACGGGCTCAAGTCGCCGGGAAGGGCAGTAACAGGAGGTGGCCAGTGATTCCCAATTTCCGCCTGAGGCTTGCCAGATCTGGGCCCTTCCCGGAGGCATGGGCAGTGGGTGCCCTGCACCTGCAGACCCCTGAGCCACTCCAGATGCCCATCCCTCCCCGGGGGGCTGGTGGTACTGGGCACCCTCCTCCCAGCATCTCCACAGGGTGCCACCCCAGTGTGTGCATATGTGCAGGTCTTGGGGACACCGATGGTTACAAGCACCGTGGGCACTCCAAAGCATTGCCTCATCCCCAGGGACACCACTGGGATGCTGTGCTGGCTCCAGGCAGCTGGGGCTGAGCACGGGGACAGCAGCTGCCCTGCCCAGATCCTCACCTGGATGCTGGGAAGAGGGGCAGCCTGGGCAACCCCCGGGGCTGGGTTGGAGCGGAGCAGGGTGGGCAGCACCCTACGCCTGGGTGCACAGCCTGCCCCACCACCTTGGCACTCCCTGGGAACCCCTCGGTGCTGGGGAGAGGGGGTGGGCAGCAGGGTGGTGGCCAGGTGGCTCTGCAGGGGACTCTCCTGACCTCCAGGGGCATTGACCCGCACAGTGCTATCTAGTACACTTTGCTCACTCCACCGCCATTCCCGGCTTTCCTGGAGCTGCTGTTTGCTTTTCTCTGAATTATGACTCCAGCTTGTGCCTTTGATCTGGGCTGTGTTGGCCACTGGTTGCCAGCCCCTCTCCTGCCTTTGAAGTGCAGTTGCCTTCCCAGCCTCAGACACTGCTTTTGCAACCTCGAGTGCAGCCCTGGCCCTGTGGGGCTGAGACACCCAGGGCAAGAGCATCCCCGTGGTGTCCAAGGCGCTCAGCATCCCTCCTCCTCCCTGGGACCTTGTGATGAGCCGGCATAGCTCAGGACTCAGAGGTTGGGCAAAGAGGCATTGGGAAGTCTGTTTGCCCAGTGGCAAGCAATCCCGGGGATGCTGGCAGGGCACTGGGACCAGAGTATCACTCCCTCCTGTGGCAGCGGGCAGGGACACAGGAGGTCCTGCACAGAAGCTGGCTAAAAAGCAGACCCCGGTGGCATGCATGTCCTACAGCTACGAGTCTTTTCATGCCCACGGCTCCAGCAGGAGGGATGAGACTTGCGGGGAAGGCGCCTTTCTGGGCACCAGCCAACTGATCCTGGCATCAGTCCTGCCCTCCCTCCCCATCCGGCAGGGAGCAGCGAGGGGGGCTCAGCCTGCCCTTTCTGCCACTGGGAAACTAGGGCCAGGCTTTGGACTCTGGCCTTGAGTGGGTCTGAGCGTCCCCATCCCCTCCCCGCTCCCCTGGCCCAGAGAAGATCCAGCCTTATCTGTTACACTTTGTTCTCCTGCTGTCTGGGTGTGGAGCGGAGCAGAGATTAGTGCGCAGACCTTTGACACACACACACACATACACACCGAGCCACACAACCGGCCACACAGCTGCCCCAGAGCTGCGCTCGTCTACACGTGGCTGCGCACGCAGGCCCCCATGCACACACACGTACTCACACTCACCTGCACCCGTTCCCCATGCACCCCCACACAGCCGCCCCCTCCAGGGCGCACGCTCATTTCCCCATCCCTGCATGTGTTTGCGTGCTGTGTTAGATTCCCAGTGGAGCATGGCGCTTGTCCAGCTTGCCAGCCTCCCCATCGTGAGGGCCAAGGTCCCCTGTGCACATCGGACGTGGCCAGAGGGCAAGGGTGGCATCCTGCAGCCCTGGCAGGGGGTGCAGGCAGGAGAAGAGGGGCTTCCCTACATCAGGCCTGGATGGAGACAAAATGCGTACCGGGATGTGGGAGCTGCTTTGGTAGACTGGGAGGAAACCTGGGCATCCCTCATCTCACCACCGCGTTGCCCTCACTTGCCATGGGGCCCCTGGGGATAGCTTGTGCTGCCTGCATAGACATCGCTGGAGGCAGTCGTGGCAGGCAGAGGTTCCCTGTCCCCACCTTGTGCCGAGGTCCTGCCCGAGGACAGCAAGCCTCCTGCCTGAGGCTTGCTGTCCTTATCGGTCAGCCACGGTCCCTGCACTACTCCGGCTGCCAGGGAAGCCGCAGCCCTTCCCGTGCGATCTTATCTCCGGCGTTTCATGAATGACTTGCAAGCCTCCAGTCTGCCTCTGAATGGGAAGGCAGCCTGTGTGCTGGAGCAGGTGTGTGGGTATGTGCACACGCGTGTGTGTGTGCGTGTGTGTGTGTGCGTGCACACAGCTGGGGAGCAGCCATATCCTGCCCAGTGCCAGAGCCGACTGGCCCTGCAAGCCATGATGCAGTCGCTGGGGTGAAGCAGGTGGAGCCTGATGGGCAGAGGGATGCACAGCGCTTTCTCTGCCCCGCTGCGGCACCGTGGCAGGGTGTCCTGGCAGGAACCAGCTCCTGGCAAGTGATTTCCTGGCAGGGTGATGGTGCCTCTGCTCTCTCCCGCAGAGCCTGCCCCAGATCTGCAGTGCGGAAGAGGGGCAGGTGTTCACCTCTCCTCTGCGGCAGCTCTACGCAGCGGTGACGCAGCAGGAGGCCAAGCAGGCTCGGAAACGGCAGCACTCGGGTGAGGAGCTCCGTGACCGCGGGATGGGGACAGCCTGAAGTACCCGGCCTCCCTGTGGCTGAGCCCCCATCCCAGGGGAGGGGGGAGTGAGGCCCTTGGTGCAGCTCACCCCATGCAACAGTCTCCCCCTTTTCTTTCCCCACCATGGGCTGAGCTCCCCACCCAGGTGCCGTTCCTGGTGTGGGTTTGGGCAATGCCCTGTGCTCCCTCATCTCAATCCCCAATTGCATCTCTTTCTGCTGGTAACAGACGACACCGAGGGCCCAGTGCCCACTGCAGAAACCGCAGGACCCCCCCATCCACCACCTCCATGCCAGGAGGATGAAACAGTGTCTCCGAGCAAGGGAACCACCGTGAGTACAGCTGTAGAAACTGCTTCTCTGCACCAATGGCAGGATGGGGCCTACACCTCCCTTCCCTCCTCATATCCCAACCCTGTACCCCTCCAGGATGGGCTGGGGGTCTCAGCTCAGTTCCTAGCCCATCCTACCCCATGCACCCTGGCTGGGGAGCATGTGGGTCCATTCCACACATGCGAGTGGTCTGCACACCACCACGGGGTGGGGGCAGTATCACTGCTTGGACACCCGCACCCACCCCGCGTAAACCCCTGGGGGGGACTGACACTGCCTCTGCTTTTATTCCAGCCAGCCTCTTCCCCAGCCCAGAAGCCCCGGCTGCCTGCGGCCAAGGCCAAGCCAAAGAAGGCAAAGGGGCTCTTCAGCTGAAATGTCGCTGCCACCCACCCCCATGGTCTCTGCTTCCCCCAGCATCTGAGAGGCAGTGCAGAGCACCCATGCATCCTCTGCCTCCTCACCTGCATCTCCCAGCTGACCGTGGCCTGGGGCATGGTCCCCATCTGAGGTGTCTCCAGCTGGGGTGATGGGACATCTCTCTTCAGCAGTGTCTCAGGAACCTCTTTTCTGCCTCTTTGTGTAGAATTTGCCCAAGCTGCCCCGTAGCAGAGCCATTGCTGGACCCGGGGGAAGTGGGAGGGATGATGCCAGGTGGGTGTGGGACAGCCGGGGTTCCAGCAGGGCTGTGGGGGTTGGCTGCTCTCTTGTAGGTTTGCAATAAAGGGCTGTGCCTGGGTGAGATCCCTCTCCTCCTGCTCTGTCCCCCTGGGCCTGCAGTGTCCAGGCAGGGGTGCAGCCCCCGGTGCTGCTGGGTCCCTCTCAGGCTGGTCACACTGTCCCAGGGGTTTGCAGTGGCTCTGGACAGTGAGGAGGTGGCAGCAGCTCATTGCCATGGGGCAGGACAGCACCTCCCAGCCTGTGCTGTGCCTCACCCTGGGCAGCAGTGGTGGTGGTGGGGGGGGTGTGCATGAGGGGACCCCCAGATCCTGAGGGCACAGCATACTGGGAGGCCTGGAGCCCACGTTCTCCTTGTCCCATGCTGGAGACACACCATGTGCTGGTGCTTGGAGCCAGGTGAAGCCCTTGCAGTGCGTTGGCAAAGGCAGCCTGGCTGTGCTGAGGGCCACCCTCCATACGCAGGCAGCTCCCCCAGGGTTAGTGAGCAGATGATATGGGGTTAATCCATGCTCTGGCCTCCAAAGGGCAGGGGACAACCAAGCCACTGACACACTGAAAGCTACCAGGCTTGGGAGCAGCCAAGGAGCAAGTTATAGATGCTCCCTGGACACAAAGCACCACCTCTGCCCCTCCACACCCCATCTGTCCATTCAACCATCCATCCATCCATCCATCCATCCATCCATCCATCCATCCATTGATCCCTGCTCTCCTCTTCTAGCCCTTGTGTCTACATGCTTCATTTGGGGCTGGGACCCCACTCTTGTGACCAAGCCAGGTCCTGAAGCAGCAGGCAGAGAGCCAGGCAGCAGTGCCGCAGGCAGGCTGCCGCCCGCAGTGCCACTCTTCTGGGAGAGGGACTCATGCCCCCGGCTGCCCTGCTCCCCGGGGCTGGGCCGGCTGCAGTCACACTGCCTGCTCTCCTGGGCAGCAAGGGGGAAACAAAAACATCCGGAGCAGCCCCTGTGTCTGTGGAAGGGGAATGAAAGGGCCTTTGCTGGGCCGTGGCCGGCCAGTCCCAGGGCGAGTGCAGCCAGTTGCTTTTTATATTTCCTCTCCAAGGGAGCAGCATGTGGGGCAGGGTGGGTGGTGGGAAGGGAAGCCATGGGGTGGGGAGCTCATGCTGACAGCTGTAGCTATGTATCCTGCCTTCTCCCAGCTGCCAGCATCTCACCCTGGCAGCTTTGGGTCTGCCTGCCAGGCACTTGCCACCAGGGGAGGTCCTGCTACTGGCTGGGTAGCACCAGGGCAGCAGTTCAGCAGCTTTATGTTTCATGTGTCTTCTGTCACCAGGTTGTCCCCTGGTGCAACCTCTGCTCCATCCATATGGGCTCCATCTCCTGCCTTGAGAGCTGCTCTGTTCCAAGCCAGATCTCCCAGCTCCCTGCCAGGCCCGAGCTTCGTGCTGCTTCCCTGCGCACACCAGGAGCTGCAAGAGGGTTTATCACCCTAGTGAGGGCATTTGGCTCAACTGTCCCCTTTGGGGCTGAGGGGACATCACATGGTAGGGGGCACATTCCTGCTGTGCCAGTGGCTGGTGCGCTCTATAGTGGAGCGAGTGGTGCAAACCAGCACCTGCACCCCTGGGTTGTCCTGGCTGACAGCTGCACCTGGGCTCTGCTCACCAGTTTCTGCTTCTCCCTGGGGTGCTCAATTCCGGAGAACTAGTCTCAGGGGTGCTGCAAGCGCACTGCTCAAGAGCCCTGTCCTGCTGCACAGTAAGTCTCCCCGGGGAGCCCTGCAGCTCTGTGCCCAAGGGATGGGCGAGCATCCGAGCAGGCACGGGCTGGGGGTAAAGACCTGCTGCAGGGGCAGATCCTGCTCCACTCACCCTGCTCCCAAAGCAAGGGAAGGTGGGGCTGCAGGAGTGTGGATGGGGGATAAATAAAAGCAGGGGAGTGAAGACATCAGCGGGAAAAAGAGCTCTGCTGATGCCCCCCAGGCCACCGCAGGGACCCCAGCCCCCAAGACTCCAGCGTGGGGCCACCGGTGCCTCCCTGGCCCAGGTTGCCGCCGGCTCCAGGGAGTGTCACCACTCATTGTCCCATCCTGTCCCGCTGGGGTCTCCTTCCCTGTCCCCACCCCCTCCTCCCTGGAGCCGGCTGGATTTGAGCTCCCGACACACATTAAAGGCCACAAGTTCGGCCTCGGCCTCCATAAATTTGATTCCATAAATATTAGTTTTCGCAGGGTTTAATGAAGCCGTTATGCCGGGCACGGCCCAGCACCCCGACCCGTGCCCTTAATAAGGGCTCTGTGGCCTCGATTAAAGGGACCTTTCAATCGCTGTCAAGTATTTTTAGAAAAGGAAAAGAAAAAAAAAAGAGAGAGAGAGAGAGGAGAAGAAGACGACCAAGGCAGCGAATAGGGAGAGGAAAATCCCAAACCCGTCCAGAGCAAAAATAGAGAAATAGCACCACCTAGACTGCATCGCCCGGCTCCGCCGCCCGCTCGCCCGCTCGCCCTGCGCAGCGCCCGGCTCCGGGCAGCCCTGCGGGGCCTTGTGCCAGCCCCGGGCAGCCCTGGGAGCCCAGCGAGGCGTCTGTGGGATGCTGCCTTCCTGCCTGGGGCAAGGATAGGGGCATGCGGTGGTGGCGAAAGCCAAGGTGCAGAGGTAGGAGGGACTTGGGCATGGTCGGGACGCAGGCAGGAGCAGTGCGTGGTGGCTGAGCATCCCGGCAGTGCCTGAGAGTGGCTGAGCACTGTGGGAGATGCTGCGCGATACAGGGATGGACACTGCATCTCTCCCACCTCCACTGGAAGGTAAATCCTCCCTGTGCCCTAGTGCTGCGGCAGCAAGCATACCTTCCCACCAGCTCCCTGACCAGAAATCGCCCCCCAAGGAGAAATCCCACCTCACCGCTTAGTTAGACAGACCCTGTCACAGCCTCCAGCCCCCCTCCCCGCACACCCAGCCCTGGCTGCCCTATCGTGCCTGGGGCTCCTGGCCCACCTGGCCCCATCTGCCAGCGGGCTTTGCCTGGCGGGGACATGGGCTGGCATTGGGAATGCCGATGCCGTGGGCAGCGGTGCTCCCACAGTCTGCCTCAGCCCCCCTGGAAGGGGTTGCTGACAGCTGGGGCAGCGTTCCCAGCTGCAAAGCCACCCCGGCCACCAGCACAGGGCAGAGAGACTGGGGCAGGACCTGGGGGGTTTGGAGCTGGGGCGGTTCCTGGCAGGCGGCACTTCATCAGCACAGAGCTGTTAATGAGCGGGAGTCGTTCTCCTGTGTCCCACGTCCAGTGCAGGAGCCAGGCCAGCCCAGCAGGTCCCTGATGCCTGGGGAGGCGATGGACTCTGCACCCAGTGACAGGACACTGTTACTGCTTGCTGTGGCCAGAGCCGATGCAGGACGCCAGGGCCCCTGCATGGGTAAGAACTGCTGTCATGGACAAACCCAGCTCCCTGTCTGCAGACCTGGGCATCTGTGGGACATGAATGTTGTACCAGTGAGGGCTGGGCAAGGCTGCTGTCAGCCCAGAGCTGCTGGGACAGGGACAGATGCGTGTGACATGCACGCTGCAGGCTGCACAGGTTATTTGGAGGTTTGGGTTTGGTCACCAGCAGCCATAGGGTGCTTCTGCCTGGGGATGTGCTGCACCCCCCAGACCCAGCACCACCCCAGATGATCCTGTTCCCCACTCCCACGTGGCAGTGATGAGCGAGGTGGGGAGCTGGGCTCATTCCTTTGCTGGGAGTACAAGTCAGCCTGGAGGACCCTGTGGACCTAGTGTGAGTGATATGCACAGAAAATTGTGTCCCTTCTGCAGCCCTGAGAAGCCAGAGGCAAGGATGGGGAGTGGTGCTGTGACACGTCCCCTCTGCCCTCTCTGCAGCTGATGCCCTGAAGGATGCTCCACTGGAACATATGTGGAAGTGGGGTAGCCTGGGGCTGCTGGCCAGACCCTCTTGCTCCATCATGTGCAGGAGCAGTGGTACAGTCTCACCATCCTGCGCAGGACTGCACAGAAGCTCTGCGAAGCTTGTCAGTATGAAAACCTGATGGAGCGTGGCTACTGAGCACAAACACCTGATGGAGACACCTCTGGCCAGCTGCACTTTGCCTGCAGCTCTTGTAAAGGAAATGGTCCCCTGGGGCCACTGGATAGCAGCATCCCAAGCCCCTGGGTGCTGCTGGCTCCCTAGCCTGCATCCCTCTTGCCCAAGTTGCTCAGTCCTGCTGAGGCCAGCACAGCTCTGCAGCCAGAGCCGGACTTGCGGCCGGGCTGTTCCAGCCTGGCCTCTCTGTGTATCCCTAGGAGTGACCCGTGCCCCGTGCCCACCGGAGAGCTGGTGAGGAGACGTGCCTGAGCGAGTTGCGTGCGCGGGGGCATCCCGAGGCACTGCCTCACCTGGGGAGGTCCTAGGGAGCCAGAGAGGGTGCAAGCAGAGCCGTGCCGGACCCCTCCCCGGCACACAGCTGGGGGAGAACCAGGGGGGCCCTGCAAGCCCTCGCTCCTGAAATCAGGGTGTTGTATTTACTTTCCCCTTTTGGCAGCTAGAAGGGGAAGCCCATCCCAGCCCCTCATTGTTGTCTCAGCGAGTTAATCAGATGCCATAATCCTGTTGTGGAAATATCGGGCCTCCCTGGAAACAATGGGGAGCGAGAATATTGTGGTTAAATTTCAACCAGCTGCCTCCCTGCTCTGTTTGATCCCCGCCCGCAGGCCCGGGCCCCTGGCGAGCAGGCGGCGCGGCGGGGGCCGGAGCCCCGGGGGTGCCACCCCGCGCCCACGCCGCTGCGGGGGAGCCCCCGCGGGACGCCCCG
>VZTV01075597.1:18775-42890 GCA_013400875.1 Anhinga rufa | reverse complement strand
AGCGCCCTGCGCCCCGCTCCCCCGGGGCAGCAGCGGGGGACCCGGCGCTGCGGCTTCCCCGTCCCGCCGCGGGCATCCCGGTGCCCGGCCCGGGCTGCCGGCTTTGCAGCGGCGGCATCTCCCTTCGCCGGGCGCTGCAAAGCCCTTCGGCCGGGCTGGGCGCGTCGGACCCGCAGCGGGCAGCAGCCCGTCCCGCTGCGCCTTGATACGGCAGCACCCTGTCCCCCGGGACGGCAGCGCCCTGTCCCCCGGAGCCGGCAGCACCCTGCTCCCGGAGCCGGCAGCACCCTGTCCCCCGGGACGGCAGCACCCTGCCCCGCTGCCCTTCGGCGCCTGTGGCACCCGTGCCTGTTGCACCCCGAGCTGTGTCCTTGTGCCTCCCGAGCTGGCAGCACCCTGCCCTGCTGTCCCCCAACCCACGTCCTCCTGTCCCCATAGCTGGCAGCAGCCTGCCCTGGTGCCCCCCGAGCCGTGCCACGCTGCCCCTGACCACTGGTAGCAACCTGCCCTGCCGGACCCCGGTCCGGCAGCATCCTGCCAAAGCACCCCCGCGCCGGCGGTTCCCCCATCGGGCAGCACCCTGCCCCGCTGCACCCACCCTGCCCTTGCCCCTCTGCTCTGCCTGGCGGCTGGCTGAGCAGGCAGCCTGCCTGGGAGCCAAGGGGCACAGCAGGGCCGGGTGCGCTGGCAGGGAGGGGAGCGGGCAGAGCGGCAAGCTGGGCTCCAGGAGCGCCCTCGCTGTCCTCGTCCCACCACTGACGAAAGCCTGTGCCGTCCCCCAGTGCCCCCTTCCCGCGTCTCCGGGTGGGATGGTGAAGGGTGCCCGATGGCGAGGGCGACAACCTGTTGTTGCAAATGCCCTGTTGCAGTCAGCCTACAAGTGCCCTGGGCCAGCGGGAAGGGGGTGGGGGGGGACAGAGGACGGCGGTGGAGAGGGGGGGTGATGCTGGACGAAGGTTACTCTGTGTTTTAATATTGCCAGGAGAATGCCTGAGGGTTTCAGGAATGCAGATAAGGAGCCGCACGGCCTTGCTAAGAAACCTGGCCACCAGCCTCAGCACTGGGTTACAGCCCAAGTGAGCTCCCGGGAGAGGTGAGGGGGAGCCGGGGCTGCCCCGCGGCCTGCTGCACCCCCCAGTCTGGGGCTGGTGGGTGGGTGAGCATGGATGGCCACGGTGGCAGGCGCTGAGCAGGGCTCTGGCCATGGTCTCTGGATGAGGCGTTGGTAACAACGGGAGAAGTGGCTTGGGTGCTGTCTTGACAGCTCTGCAACCCCACTTGCCCTGGCGGCAGGTCCCTGAGGGCAGGGGCCGTGGTCCGGGGTGGTTCACAGACTGGGGACTGCAGCAGAGGGACCGAGACCCCCTGTGAGGCAGCACCACGCTTGGGGAGTTGCACAAGTCGCGGTTGCTGGTCACCGGAGCCCTGGGGCTGGGCTGGCGCTTGCATCCCCTGGGGAACAGCCTTAGGGATACTGAGGAAGCGGTAAGCTCCGCTGGTCCATGCATCAGGGAAGCCGGTGACATCGTATTGCTTGAGTTGGAGACAAGAGAGCACTTCTGGCTGTGTTTGCACTTGATAGTGCTCCCACCGCCTGCCCGAGCCCAGCCAGTGCCCCTCAGCACCCCTGGGAGAGGGAGGGCTTTGTGTCCCACCTGCCAGCCCCACACTTCCCACTGTCCCGCTGCCTTGTTGGCAGGGTACCTGGAAGCTCCCTGGTCTTCTTGGGGCGCCCAAGTGAGGGCTCTTACCCCAGCAGAGTCCCTGGCCACCGCACATCCATGCACAGACGGGTACCATGGTGCCTTGGGCAGCTCTGCAGGGAATTGTCCCCATTGTTACAAAGGTGGCATGACTTCTGGTAGCTCGCTGCCATCCCACAGCCCTCTGGGCTTGTTCTGTGGCCCCTGGCTGTGGGAGATGTCCCCAGATGTGGGGGCTCTGGCTCTGGCACTATGCCCTGTGTTGCTATGGGTTGGGAAAAGCCATTGACCCTACTCCTTGTCCCTTCCCCCAGTGCGCTGGCTTTTACTGCTGTTGACTCACTTCAAACCTGTTTTCTTTCCCCAAGTCCAAGGGTCTGGGTGTCCCAGGCAGCCGGAAGATGCCGCCTGCTTGGGGGGGTGGGTAGTGCTGCTCTCTGCCCGCCTTTCCTTTATCGTTTCATCTTCCTCAAGAATTCCAGTGTGTTTGCTCTCGCTGGTCCCACTCGGAGGTGCTGAGATAAGGCTGGAGGCAGAGCCCGCCTCACCTCTCCCCAGCAGCCTGGCCCAGGAATGTCCCGGGCCCCCTGCCCCCATGGAGTCCCAACCTCACACCTCTCCTTACCCCAGCCATCACCCCTTGCAGCCACTGTTGGCCCAGCTGGCATGGAGACCATCCTTTCAGTGGTGAGGAATTGCTCATGGACACCTTGGGATAGGACTCTTGGCTTCCTTTGGGAGAAACCTCACCTGGAGGGGGAGGTGCTAGTGGGACCCCTCTTCTCCTGGCCAGCCTCTGGGCATGGAGGTAGCTGTGGCCAAGCACGCTCCATCCACAACCCCTGTGCTGAGGCTGTGGTCACACCTGAGTGTCCTGCGTACCTCTTCTGAGATGGCCCTGGGGTCCCTGCTGGCTGTGCCCTGTTTTGGAGCTGTGCCCTTCCTTTCAGACCTGCTGCCTTCCCAAAAGGGGTTTGGCTTCCCCCACAGGACATGGCCCTGTCCCCCGTCTGGACGTGAAAAGGGACATGCCACTGTTGGTCAGTGGGGAGAACATCTCTGCTTAGCTCAGCCTGACCTACCCAGGGTCTCCACCATGATGTGCATGGGACAGCACAGAGCCAACCAGCTCAGCATGGTGGCACGGGGCCCCATCCTGCATGTGGCCTGGGGGTGCCTAGTCACCTGCGCCACTACAGGGACAATATGTGCCCCCCACACACACTGTCACCACCCGCCTTCCCCCCAAACCCTGCTATATGCCTGTTGCATGGGTTTCAGCCTCCTGGCTAGGCACTAGAGCAGTGCTGGGGCTGGTGAGCCGTGGCCAGGGCTCAGTGCCACATGGCTGAGCTTGGACATCCCACTCCAGACTGGGCCCCGCAGGGCCTGTGGGCCATGGTGGCACTTCCATGTCTTTGCTGTCACCTTGTGAGACCTTGTGTTCACCCCCAGGCAGGAGGGGGGCCATGCCACACAGGCAAACATGGTCACCCTGGTCCCCCAGGATGCTGTAGCCTGCTGGGCCATGTGTGGGGAGGAGGTGGGCTCTCCCTGAAGCCCCCAGCAAGCACAGAGCCTGCAGACAGCCTGTGGCCGTGGGTGTCTTGGTCCCTGCCTACCTGTCTGTGCAGGCAGCAGAGCCCCTGGGCAGACAGTGCCCATCCCTACCTGCTCCCTGCCCATTGCTGCCTGCTCCTTGCCCATCCCTGGCCATCGCAGATTGTTGTTTTCTCCCTGCCTCCTGTGCCTGCTCCCTGCCCACCCCCATCTGCTTGCCCTTGCCTATCACTGCTGGCTCCCTGCTTATCATTGCTCATCCCTGCCTGCTCCCTGCTCATAGTTGCCTGTTCCCTGCCCATCCATGCCTGCTCCTTGCCCGCTGCTGCCCTGCCCCCCCGTGCCTGCTCCCCGCCCGTTGGTACCTGCTCCCTGCCCCTCGCTGCCTGCTCCCTGCCCCTCGCTGCCTGCTCCCTGCCCCTCGGTACCTGCTCCCTGCCCCTCGGTACCTGCTCCCTGCCGGTCCCTGCCCGCTCCCTGCCCGTGCTCTGACACCTGCTGGCCACCAAAGGCACAGGCAGAGCCGCCCGCCTCGGCAGCCCGGGTGCTGGGTGCTCCGGGGCCCGGCCTGCCGCTGTGTGCCCCGCCGGGCGGGCAGGCAGGCAGGCAGCGGGCGGGCAGGCAGGCAGGCAGCAGGCAGGCAGCAGGCAGGCAGCAGGCAGGCAGGCAGCTGGGCGCTCGCCTGGGCAGGGGGGCAAGGGGCTGCACTGGGAGAGGCACATGCAGGGAACAGGGCAGCCCAAGTGGGTCCCGCTAGGAAAGGATGGCCCTGCCCCAGGGACTGGTGGCAGGCAGCGTCCCCGGTGGGGGGGACAGGGGTTGGAGGGTCTCGGTGTTTGTGTGCGGGCAGGGTGCCCCTGGAGGACAGAAGGGTTGGCAGTGAAGGCAGGAGGGGTGCCCAGAGTGGGGTGCTGGCATGGGAGCGGCAAGGGGACGCCTGGAGTGATGGCCTGGGGGATGCAGGGGGGTGCCAGGGGCTCCCTGCCTACCTTCAGCCCCAAACTCCCTTGCTGCCCTTCTCTGCAGGGTCCCTGTGAGGCCGGGGACCTTGGGAGCTGCTTGTGCCATGTGCCAAGTGGCACCACGGTGGTGTTGGACGGGGACAAAAGTCGCTCCCCTCCCTCCTCCTCCTCCCCTCACCTGGCAACTGTTTGTCCAACACCTTCCTGGCTTATCTCCCCACACCCAGGGAGCCATGGGACGAGGGCAGAGGTGCTCCCCCACCCCACGCAGGCAAAGGCCTGCCTGGCACTGCTCTTCCTGGGGCCCGGACCCTGCCAAGCGCAAGTGGGCTTCCCTGAGAGCAGCAGCACCCATCTCCCTGGGATGGCAGCAGGTGCTTGGGGGTAGGGTGCAGGCTCAACATTTTTGGGGGGCAGCTCCCTGAGGAAGCAGTGCTGGGCTGTTTCTGAGGCCCGGGGTGTAGCTAGCATCCGGTTTTATAACCCTGGCTCATGCTTGCTGTGACTGTGTCTCATGACCCACGACATCCCGTGGTGGGGAGTTCCAGCGCTGAGCTGGGCATCACGCAAAAATGTCCCTCGCGGTGGCTGGATTTTAGGCTGCTGCGCAGTTGTTTCATTCAATGCTTCCAAGGACCGGCCTCATGCATGACCATGAAGGCTCTGTCCTTCACCCTGATTTTATAGCACTCTCTGGGACCCCCAGCATCTCCTTTCCAGGCTGCACAGTCCTAGTCCATTCACCTGGTTTTGTGTAGAAGCTCCCGTATTGCTTTTCCTACACCTTTTCTAGCTCTCCTCTATCCCTTTTGCAGCAGGGGAAAGGACCAGAAGTGTGGGCTGTACTTTCGCAAGCCAAGCGCGCAGGGGCTCGGTCCCTCCCTGGGATGCAGCTGTGGCTGGGGGAAGTGGGCAGTGCAGGGTGAGGCTGGGAGGGCTGCGGTGCAGGTGTCCGGGGCTGGCATCCCTCTGCTCGCTGGGGAGGACCGTGGCAGGGGGGATGAGGCAGGGCAGTCGCCTTGCCTGTGTGACCTCTGTGGCCACCAGGTCTGGGCCTTTTGAGATCTGCTGCTGTTCCTCAGCCCTGGCTTTTCAGCCCTTGTGGCGGGGAGAGGTGGAGGGGGCTTCGCCCCATATCCCTTCTGCTCCAGCACAACAGAACTCTTGGGCAGGTTTTGCATTTCCCATGTGAGCAGAGGCTGGATAAAGCTATGAGCCTGCCCACTGCTTGTCCTTGTGCCTCAGGACTTGAGGGAGTGATACCAAGTAGAGCTGTGCTGAGGACGGGGCAGGTTGTTTCATTTGTGCCTGGGGACAGTGCTGGGGATCTCCCAACCAGGAGGCAGCAGGGTCTCAGCTCCAGCATCTTCCTCCTGTCAGCTGGAAGCCCCTGGGGCAGCGCTAGTGGAGAGCAGGTGCCCTGTGAGCAGAGAGGGTGTTTCACCCTAGCCCAGGCTGAGCTGCCCAACAGGCTTTCCAATGAGCCAGGAATGGGGGAGAAATGGAGGAGGAGATGGGCACCCCATAAGGTGCACACCCTCAGGAGATGCTGTGTCAAACGGTGGAGTACCAGGCACTGCAGGGAGTCTGAAGGGCATGGGATGGACAAGGCATCTCATGTTGTCAGACCCTCCTCTGCTGGACCAGCTCCCAAAGGGTCTGGGGACCCAGACAGGTTTCGTGGAAGCATGGTGGGATACAACCTGCCAACGAGGCAGCTAACCCCCCCCTCTAAAAAGCTTTTACTGACTCTGCCTCTCTGCCCTGCAGCGCTGCAAGGACCGCTTAAACTCCCTGGCCATCTCCGTCATGAATCAGTGGCCAGGGGTGAAGCTGCGGGTGACGGAGGGCTGGGATGAGGACGGGCACCACTCGGAGGAGTCGCTGCATTACGAGGGCCGAGCCGTGGACATCACGACCTCGGACCGGGACCGCAACAAGTATGGCATGCTGGCTCGCCTGGCCGTGGAGGCTGGCTTCGACTGGGTCTACTACGAGTCCAAGGCGCACATCCACTGCTCTGTCAAGTCAGGTAAGGCCAGGGGGAGCAGTGAGCAGAGCGGGGAGCCAGCCCCCCATTTGCGGCATTCCTGGGGAGCCTGGCTGCCTGGGTGGGGTGCTCCCAGGGGGGTGCTGGCTCTCACAGCCTGATTTCCCTGTCTGGAGCAGACAGTCAGGTGGGGAGTGAGTCACACACCTGTGGCCAGCAGTGCCATGGGGCAAATTACCCATCTAGCTCCCATGGACCTGTGTCCTGACCCACCCTCTCTACCCCCATCCTTTCCCACGCCACATCCCCTTCTCCCCCAGCCTGTCCCCCCAATCTGCCCATCGCATCTGCCTCCCCTGTCTCTGCCCGTGCAGTCCCTTAGTGCCCAGCTGCCCATGCTCAGCACCATCCAGCCCTGCCCTCCTCCAGGGCCAGGGACACCCAGGCAGGGGCGGGCCGGGGTGCCCTGGGATCAGCTCTCTGCTGTGCTGCGCCTTCTGCGGCGGGGAGCGGAGCTGGGGGGCGCTGGGGGCAGAGGCAGCTGGACCGGAGTGAGGGGTGCTGTCGTCGCTGGTGGTGTTTGCTTCCCCCCGTGCGGTGCAGTGAGGGGGGGACGGCTGCTTTCAGGCCCTGCCCGTGGCCGGACGGGACTGCGTGGCTCGCAAGCCCCCCCGCAGCCCGGGGAGAAGCCGCCGTGCGCGGGATGCCGCAGCCCCGGGCCCCGCGCAGCTCCCGCCGGAGCGGCCGCGCTCGCTGCGGGCGGCAGAGGGCGGCAGCAGCCCACGCACGGCACCGGCCACGCAGGGCCGCGCGGCTCCCCGGGCGCGTGTGTGCCCATGTCGCGACAGGCTGGGAAGGGCTTGCGTGGGCGCAGAGGCAGCCTCGGCGGCCGCACGCACACCCGCGCGGTGCCGGCACACGGCTGCCACGCCGGAGAGCGGTGCCCGCACACCCAGAGCACTCGCGCACGCACAGCGAGAGGGCTGTGGACGCACACACGTGCCCACATGTGCCCACACACCCATGTGCTGCCCACCGTGCCACGGCGCTGCCGGGGCTGGTACGCCGCCGCTGCCCGGCATCTCTGGTCCCCCGGCTCGGCTGCCACTGCACTCTGCCTGTCCTACCGCCCTAGCCCGTGGCCAGCGGCCTGACACCCCCAGACGCCAGCCTGCCCCCCCACGCTGACTCGCTCCCCCGTGCCGATGCCAGGACGGGAGCAACGCCGGCCAGCGATGGAGGTGGGGCGACCGCACCGCAGAGAGGGAACGACGATCCCCCGAAGAAGAGGGACAAAGCGTGGGCGAAGGACCCGGGCTCCCACACCCCAGGGTGCCCTGTGGGGCTGGCCGGAGGAGTGGGGCCAGGCTCCGAAGCAAGGACCATGACCCCAGAGCCTTGGGGCTGGCCAGAGGAGTGGGGCTGTGCCCCTGGAGAAGGACAGAGGCTCTTGAATCCTAGGATGCCCCCCTGGACCCACCGAAGAGGGATACCCAGGCAGCAGACCAGGGCCCCAAGGCCCTGGAGGGCTTCTGGAGGCTGGCCACAGCGCCCTTGCTCTGCAGTGGCTTCCCAGGGCTCTGGGTCCCCCATATTTATACCTGAGGCCATGGGGAGCCTGGGGGCATGTGGTGGAAGCTGTGGGGTGCATATCCTGACCCCCTCAGAGCTGTGTACACAGGGCAGCCGGGCTGCCCCTGCCTCTCAGTAAATGGTTTTTATTTTTGTACGGATGGCCGCGTGGCCTGTTGTATGTATTGCGTCTCCTCGGGTCCCCCCTGCACCCGCGCACCCCTTCATGCCCAGCGCCTGGGCCCCCCACTTCTGCCAGGTGCCCCTCTCACCCTCCTGCCAGCCCCTCCCCATGGCTCTGCTGCCTGCCTAGGGATGCGGGGCGCGGGATTTGGGACCTGGCCTCCAGGGCAGGCATGGGGCAGGCAGGCGGATGCTGCACGTCGTCTGAGCAATAAAAGGATTCTGTCCCAGAGATGGATGCCTCTCTTCATGGGCCTGGGGGCTGGGATTTGGCTCTGCCCAAAGCTGGGGAGGGATGGGGGGGCAGTGCCATCTGGGTGGGGACACTTAGGGATTTGATGGTGGAACTGGGAAAGGGTCCCAAGGGGGACTGGGGGCTTGAAGCTGGGACCATGCAGGGCCAGGAGCAGGACCCTAGATGAGCTGCCCCTGGCAGATGGTGGGAGGGCATCATAGAGACACTAAGACAGGGGTTGCTTGGGCCTGGGGGACCAGGGCTGCTGTGGGAGCTGAGCACCGTTCCTTGGGAAGCCAGGGTTCCCCTGCTAGTGCTGAGCCCCTGAATGCCAACATCTGGCTGGATGGGCCCCTGGCGACACTGAGTGACTGCTGTATCTTTTCACCTGGGGAGGGGTAGGACCACCCCAGGGTACAAGCCCCAGAGAGTTTGGGTGCTTTACACTATGACAACTGCTAGTGAAGCTGTGCCCAGGAGGCTGGTGGCATTTGCATGATGATGGCCACAGGCTGTGACATCTCCCTGCAGCTCAGAGAGGGGTTCAGCTGGCATCAGTGGTGCAGGGAGCATGGGGCAAGCAGGCAGGAGAAGGGAGGAGGGCTGCAGTGTGGGGTGGAGGGTACTGCAGTGCTGGGGGGAGGGTGCTGCACCCTGCGCCGTTCCTTGTAGCATCTTCCCTGGAAGTACCCAGGCCCAGTGCTGCAGGGGATAGGGATGCTGCAGGTATGCCAAGTGCAACCAGGCACTCTGCTCCTCAGCCTGCTGGCTCAGGGTTCTGCCTCCCCTCTTTCAAGCTTTGGGTGCCTCATGGCACTGCCTTGTGCATTCAGGGCCTTGGCTGTGCCCTGCTTCCCCTGCCAGGCGAATTCTGGCACCCGGCTCTGCAGAGCAGTCCCAGCACCCTGGCACCACAGTGGGGAGCAGGTGCTGCCATGCGTGGTTTGAGCCCCCAAGTGCCACCCCCAGTGACACAGTAGCCGGGGGATCAGGCACCCAGGGAGGCTGGATTGGTGACTGGGAGTATGTAGGGGACATGTACACACTGGTGATGCCAGCAGGGTTATCCCTGGGTGGGCAAAGCTCGGCAGCTTGGGAGAGTCTCTGTGCATCGTGGAAGGGTCTGGCTGGGGGGTCTGGCAGATGGGTAACCCTCCTGTCTTCTCTCTCCCCGTGCAGAGCACTCGGCCGCTGCAAAGACTGGGGGCTGCTTCCCTGGGCGGGCACTGGCGACGCTGGAGGATGGTGCCCGGACGCCGTTGTGGGCACTGCGCCCAGGCCAGCGGGTGCTGGCAATGGATGGGGCAGGCAGGCCCACCTACAGCGACTTCTTGGCTTTCCTGGACAAGGAGCCCCGTGCCCTCACCTCCTTCCATGTCATCGAGACACGGGAGCCACCCCGGCGCCTGGCTCTGACGCCCACCCACCTGCTCTTCGTGGCCGAGAATGCCTCGGCGCCCGCTGCCCGCTTCCGTCCCACCTTTGCCAGTCGTGTGCGCCCTGGACATTTCGTGCTGGTGGCAGCGGGAGGGGGCGGCTTGCAGCCCGCCGAGGTGGTGGGGGTGCGGAACCGGAGGGACGTGGGAGCCTACGCCCCGCTGACGCGCCACGGGACGCTGGTGGTGGATGGCATGGTGGCCTCGTGCTTTGCCCTGGTGCAGGAGCAACATCTGGCACAGCTGGCCTTCTGGCCACTCAGGCTCTACCACAGCCTGGTGGGGTGGCCAGGGGCACAGGGGGATGGCGTGCACTGGTACTCAGGGCTGCTCTACCGCCTGGGCAGGCTGCTCCTGCCCCCCGACAGCTTCCACCCACTGGGGGTACCCCAAGCGGATAGCTGAGGGTGCGCCCTGGCCACAGCCGGCACTGCTGGCAGAGGTGGTGGCTGCGGGGCGGCTCACCAGGGGCCAGCACCCCCTCCCAAAGCTGGGTGCCCATGGGGAGCTGCCTCCAGCCCTGCCTGCTCGGGGCACAGCCACCTGTCAGTTGCGGGGCACCGGGGCTCCCCACTGTGCCTCCTCCATGCCCACCGCCCCCTCCTCACTCCCTGTTCCTGGGGGCAGGGGGGAGGCATGAAGGGTCCCCCCCCAGACATGGGGGTGCCCCCGGCTGGATCCACATGCTGCTATTTGTGTGTGTGTGTGTGATGTGCGTGTGTGTGTGCCGAATTAGCTAACGACGGAGGTCTGATAGACAAGGGGGAGCAGGGAGAGGAGAGAGCCCCTGGCTGCTGGCTGCTCCTGCGGGGCTCCCAGCCTGCCTGCACCAGGTGGGAGGCTCTGGGAGAGGGGCCCCAGGGCCCTTTGCTGGGCAGGCCAGGCGAGAGGGCGGGCGATGCCATTCCCACTCTTGGGACATGGCAGCTTGGAGGAGGGTGACCCAGGTACTGGGACTGTGCCTTGCCCTGAGCCCTGACTGCGGGTGCAGGGGGGCACCCGAAACCAGCCCCTGTATGCCTGGGGTGCCCAAGCATGGGCAGGGCTGGGGGGGGGTGGTGGTACGGCTCTGGCACGAGACCCCTGACTTGGTGACACAAGTGTTGCTGGAGCGAGAGACTGGGGAGTGGGACCCTGAGCTCTGCCCAAAGCCAGCACCATAGCCACCTGGCCGGGCAAGTCTGTGGGGACGCTGTGACAGCACGGGCTGGCAAGAGGGAGCTGCAGAGGCAGGCGTGTGGGCAGGAGGGTGGAATGCCAACCCATGTGTGTGCATGGGCATATGCTGGCAGGAGCAAGGTTGGGAGAGCCAGGGCTGCAGCCCCTGCCTGCTGAAGACAGGGGAAGGAAAGTGGCTGGGGAGGGAGTGCTCCCTCCCTGACCTTCCTGGCAACCCACTCTGAGCTGGCTCAGCCCAAAGCCATGCCTTTCCCACCCCAAAGCTAAAAAACCTCCCCAAGCTCCAGACCCTGCCTGGCCTGATCTCCCCAATCCCCCAGCACCCCAAACCCTCAGGGTAACTCATTGCTGCTCACCCGCTCCCGGGACCTGGGGGGAGTCCCATCAGAGCTGCAGCCACGGTGCCCCCACAGAATCCTAGCTAGAGCCTCAGCCTCCCCTAGCTCCACGTTAGCAGAGGTGAGGGGGCTGGGGGGGGACTGTGACCTGCGTCCCACCTGCAGCATCATGCATCTTTATTTATTTATCTGCTCTTTGTATGTACCATAGATGGGAGGCAGCGTGGGCACGTGCAGGGTGAGACGGGAGCGGGCGGCGGGGGGAAAGCTGTTTGGAGGGGGTGATTTTTTTTTTTAAACAAAAAGCAGAAATTATTTAAAGACTATTTTAAAGCACAGTTTTTATGGTGATTGTTGTCCAGGGCAAAGTGAGAGAGCATGAGCATGGCCAGTGGCAGGTGTATTTTTGTCTCTTCACTGGATGTACCTTTCCTGGTCGGGGACACGGCCCAATAAATCCATCATCTCCCAGGCAGGCACTCCGAGCTCTGGTGTGGGAAGGGCAGGCAGGGATAAGGGATGCTTACTACCCATCATAAACAGGGCAGGCAGGGCTACAGGGCATCTTGCGCTTCTCTAGGAGCAAGATTTGGCCACCCTGGTGCCCCCCACCAGTAAAAGCGAGCTCTCCCTTCCTGCTCCCCTGTACCCAGGGGAGGTGGGCAGCCAGAGGCTGTGGGAGTGACCCAACCTACATGGGACCAAGCTGTCATCGGGGCCACCTGGAAACTAGGGCAAGTGGGGCAGCATGTAGGAGGGACAGCCACCATGGGACTGCCAGGGTCACCTCTCCATGCCAGTCTGGGCCCATCGCCCCAGTGCCTGGCCATGCTGGGACACCCTTTCCCACCATCTCCATCACCACAACACCCACTAACCCAGTGCTCCCAGAGAAGATGGACCCCTTACCCTGTACGCTGGGTTTCCAATGACACTAGAGCTAGTCACTGCTGGCTCCGTCCCCTCAACCCTTGCCAGCCCTGTCCCCCCTTCACCCCATCCCCATGCCAGCAGAAGGGAAGACCACCAGCCAGCACCCTACACAGACTCCCCATACCTGACCCACCTGTGCACCCCTCTGTGCACCCCCTGCTCCGTCTCCAAGCTGCCCTGCCCTAGTCTCCCCGGGGGGGCTGGGAGCGGGGTCCCCCAGGGCTTTCCCTGGACCCCACAGCATGGCGAGTGCGGAGCAATTCAGCAGCAGGCTGTCAGCAAGGGCCCTCATCACCACGGCTAATTTAAGGGCTCTGCGAGGCGGCTGAGCTAATTTAATTAGGTTCTTATTACAGAGAAGAACAAATTGGTCCCCGGGGGGGCCATGGGGTCAGGCGTTCGAGAGGCGCTTTATGGAGTGAAATTTCAATCAGGCTGCCGTCACAGGCACGGCGGGGGGAGCTGGAGGCAGGGGATGCATGGGGAGAGGATGTGCCCTTTGGGGTACCCCATGATGTTGTGGGCAGCCCATCTCCAGGCCCAGGTTTTTATAGTATCATTGAGTATGGGGGAAAAACTCTTTAGGAGGATGCTGCAGGGTTTTGGGGGGACTGCTCTGGGGTGGAAGCAGGGCAAGTGGGGGGCTCCTGGCTCTGGGCCAGCCCCAGGGCAGCAAGAGAAAGGGAGGGACCCATAAATAAGATTCTGGGGTCTTTCCCCCCTGAAAACCCATTAACTTCCCCATAGCCCCATAAAATCCCATGGCAAGGATGGTGAGGACAAAATTATGTCCAGCTGACAGACAGGACTTATGGGGGGCTCTTCCTTCCCTGGATGTCCCCCACCTCTAATCACTCAACCCCAGGAGAGCCAGGGCAACCTGGGGGCTGCCCCACTGCTTGTGGGGACCTGAAGCAGCCCCATCTCCCAGGGTGCCAGCCCCAGGCAGGGGGGTGTCCCACCAGGGTCTCCGCTGGGTGGTGATGGATGGGGATGCTGGTGGGTGGCCGGCAGAAGGGCCGGGCTGGAGGGTACCACAATGGATGTCT
Organism: Anhinga rufa; assembly: GCA_013400875.1. NCBI lineage: Eukaryota > Metazoa > Chordata > Aves > Suliformes > Anhingidae > Anhinga > Anhinga rufa. Next base: position 29,750 of record VZTV01075597.1, on the reverse strand, counting down.
CTCCATCAATTTGTCCTCATTACCATGTGAATGGTGGGCGGGAGGGAGAGGAAGGGCATGTGGCGGCTGGAGGAACCCCCCACATGCTCCCATCTGGGGTAGTGTGCCCCCCCCCCATCCCTCCGGCCCTGTCCAAGCGTGTTAAACCAGCGCCAACAACCCTCGGGCCCCAAATTCAGGGGAGGAGAGGTACCACCCCCTATTCAGAGCCTTGAAAAGGCTACAGGGTCCGTCGCTGTTAACAAGGGGGGATGCTGTCCTCATCCCCGCCTCTCCCGTCTGTCCCTCACACCCTGGCCTTCTGCCGAGGCAGAGCCAGCCAACCCCACTCCCGGCCCCAGTCTGGCACGCTGGGTGCTGGGGTCCCAGCAAGGCGGGGGGGNGGCGGGGGGGGGGGCACTGGGGCTCGGGGAGTGGGAGCTGAGTGCCCCGAAAGCATCTCCTGTTTGTGGGGAACTGTACCTTTGAGCAGCGTGGCAGGAGATGGCAGCAGGGCTGGGATCCTGTGGGACTCCAAGACCAAACCTTCCCCGCAGAGCAGGGGATATCTCCGGGCAAGGAGGTGGTTTGTCCCCACCATCCAGTTGCTCTGGGACCAACCAGGGCCCCGTGGCCTGGGCTGCGATAGTGATGGGGTGGGGGGGGTGTCACCCTGAAATATCTGGGCCTGAGGGCATCGGTACAGCAGGATGCAGAGATCTTCCTCCGGGCGAGGGCACACTGACTTATAGCTGCCCTGCCGAAAAAGCCCAGGAGAAGCTGCCCAGCCCGGCTCAGCCCTGCACGCTGCCAGCCAGTGGGTGCCCGCAAAGGGAGCCTGCAATAGCCTCCCACTCTCACTTGCATTAGCTTAATTTAGCTTAATGGCTTTTTGGAGTACTGCTGCTCCGGGGGCAGGGGCAGGACCCTGCTCTCCGCAGCAGTGTTGGGGGGGGTGTCCCAGTGCCCTGGCCCTGGTCCCACAGGAGCCCCAGGAGGGTGTGTGGTGTGGGCTGCGGAGCCTATCCTGCACTCCAAACACCTCCACCACCTGCCCCTCTGCCCTGAGCCCCCCACCTCCTGCCCCTCTCTCAACCGTGGCCCTTGTGTGGGGACAGCATTGGGACCCCCCACCTCGGTTGCAGGGGCTGCTTGCCCCTCCCCAGGGCTGTCTGCCTGCGCTTGGCAGCTTCCCCTGGGCAGGGATGGAGGTGCTTTAGCAGGCAGCAGCCTCTGGGAGTCACACCACCACCCTCTGTGCCTGTACAGACAGGGACAGACAGACGCGGACATCCATCCCGTACACATACTTTTATCCGCTGGACAGACACACGGCCACCACTTTACCTGTTGGGCTTGGACACCCCCCGGCTCTCAGAATCGCCATCCAATCCCCCAAATTACTCTCTTTCCAGCCCAGATACTTTATATCCCAGGTAATGTCTGGAGCACCCAGGTGTCCCTGTGTCCCTGACCTCTGTCCCCTCTGGAGACAGGCCGGGGGACATGCACATGGCATGGGCACTGCGAGGACCACAGGACACGGGCACCGCGGGGCAGTGCCCACCTCTGTAGCCATGCCCACGCCACATCTCCCAGGTGCAGAGAGCACCCCGGACCCACGGAGGGGGCTGACACCCTCTCCCCCCACCCAGGGTGCGCCCTGCCAACCCTCCCGCTGGAGGGGCACCCTCTAGTTCCCTCTCCCACAGCATGGGGTACAGAGCTAATACACCAAAGCCTTTCCCTTCCCATATCCCCTCCCTGGTCAGCAGGACCCACCCAGCACCCACTGCAGGGTCCTCGCTGCAGGGCAGGGAGAGCGGGGGAAATGCTGGTGGTCCCCCACCCTCCATACAAGGGAAGGGCAGGCAGGGGCGGCTGGGGACCGTGCTAGCATGCAGCCGGCATCAGCCATCCCAGTACGAGACGAGGGGTTCCCAGCACTGCGGGAGCAGCCAGCAGGATACGGCCCCCGGGGAAACCCCGCTGCCATCCGGCGCTGACCTTCCATGAGTGGATCTGCGGTGCCACAGGCGTCGGGATGGGGGGTCTGTGCGTATGCGCCCATGCGCAGGGGACAAGTAAGAATCTAATCAGGGTCCTTTTCCTTAATAAATCATTCGTCTTAATCCAACGCCCTCCTTCCTGCTCTAATAACTCCCGGCACTGGGCCCCACAGCCACAACAATGCGGCTAATGGAACGATTTATTTTCATAATGGTGCTGGTGGGGAGAAGGGGCGGCTGGGGTGGGGGCAGCACACTCCGGGGCAGGAGTTTCTAATTAGTGAATGAAATTTGATGTAAGGCTGGAGGAAGATGGATTCGCTGCCTGACAAGGGGCCTTTCAGCTCATCAAAGCACCTGAACAGGGAGGTAAATTAAATTATTTCTAATTCTTCACTAACCTCCAGGGAGTCACCCTTCCACCAGCAAAAGGTGGGTCCGTTCCTGAAATGAAGAGGCACTTGAAGGACTGAGGCTGGGTGGAAGGGACTGAGCTCTGTGAAGGGATGGGAATGATAAGATGGAATGGGATGGGCTGGGGTGGAACAGCGAAGCCGAAGCGGGACAGGCTGCCACTGACTTTGCTGGAAGAATGGGGAGGGAAAAGGTGGCAGTGGAAGGAAGAGTTGCAAATGGTCAATAAATAAACAACTAATGACTAATTTGCAGCAAGTTTTCCATCCATGCCTGTCACCTAACCAGACCCAGAGCAGCGCTGAAATGCAGCCGGTGCTGGGGTGGAGCAGAGCAGCCTGGCAGCAAGGAAGAGGAAATGGCATCATAACCCTCAGGGGGTTTCTGCAGGTTGGTTTTGAAGGGATGACTGATGCTGAAGCAGGCAAAGGGTCCAATGCAGGGGAATGCTCCAGCAAATACCCTTGTTCTCATGGCTCTGTATGATTTGAGGCCAATGCCAGTGATGTTAATGCTTGTGGCATGAAAGCTGGTCTTGGGATGTGCAGCGTTTTTTTCTAAATCCCCAGCTCCTGGGGTCCTGCGATGAAGACTTGTTTTTTACAGCCAATAAGTGCATTCCCTCCTAGCACTCCTGCTTGCAGAGGGACCTTGCAGTGCCAACCTGCCACTAGCCCAGATGTCCACAATACCAGAGTGCAAAGANGGGGGGCTGGGGCCCCGCAGTAGTGCCAGGGGCTTGCTGCAGGCTGAGGAGCACAGTCCCCTCCCCACGGCTGAGCTAGCCGGAGCTGGGACAGGCGCAGAGCTGGCTGTGCTGACCCAACACTCCAGGAATTTAATTTGTTTAATATATTCCCTGGGAAAGAAGAAAATAAATAAGTGGCACCTTGCATGCCCCCATGTCTCACTCTTGCAATGGAGGTGTCAGCTTAACGAGCCGAAGCCCTCAGCCTGATTAACCAGCTGCTGTTCCCGATAATAGGGAGCTGCTGAGCAGTATGATTGATGTATGGAGAGCATTAGCCCCCACAGCCTGGCACTGGACTGCTGGGTGGGGGCACCATGCCCGCCCCAGCCCCCTTGCTCCTGCCCTCCATACCCAGACCCAGGTCAAAGGCAAGTCAAAGGCTCCCTCTTGCCCTGGGGCAGATCGTCCTGCCCCACTGCTCTGTGGCATGGGCACTTCACAGGGCAGATGGAGCTGGGGCTGCTTTGGCCTCTAGAGGCAAGGACGGGCTGGTGGCTTCCCACCGGCTGTGGGACTGTGTGGCAGCTCCTCAAAATAGAGACTGAAGGCCAGGGATGTGCAGAGGTTTTGTGCTTTGCTCTAGGTCTCAGCTGTGCACTCCCCCATGGGCTGGGGTATGGACACTTGGGGACACTGAGGCACAGGGATGTGCTCGAGGCCACAGCTACAGCCCAGGGGGAGTCCATGGGTCTTGACAGCTCCATCAAGGCTAAAGCCACCCACCAAGCTCTTACCATACAACAGGAAGAAAATCCAAGTGTCCTGATCTCCCTTTGTCCCGTCCATCCCTTGCTCAGTCCTTCTGCAGTCCTGCTTGCCTGTCCCTCCATGTGTGTCCCCCATTACTGAGGTGACCCTGGGTCTCACTGCAGAGGCGTCACCTGCTCCTGCCATCCCTGTCCCATGGCATCACCACCCCCTGCCCCTGCCTTGGGAAAGGGTTAATCAGCAGCCAGGGAGACAGGGTAATAAACGGCCGTTATCTCGTTAATGAGCTGACATTAATTAGAGCCCAAGGTCCTGGGAGGAGCAGCTGATTTATCCAGTCACCCTGGGAGCAGGTTAGGAGCTGACTCCATGGAAAGGCCATTAACAGGGAAGAGGTGAGGTTGTGCTGGGGGGGGGGGCCATCCCCCAGCCATCCCTGTGCTGCCCCCTACCAGCCCAGCCCTGGCTCCCTTCCCTCCTAGGGAGCAGCTCTAGCCTTGGGACAAGACCCAGTGAAGCAAAACCAGAAGATCCTGGAGGTGACAGGAAAAACCAGGGCTGGAGGATCCAGTGGTGGGGGTGCTGGGGGGAGGAAAGTCTGGCTGTGCCAGGGACTTATGGCACTGGACACTATGTGCTGGGCAAGGGCTGTAGGAGTAGGGGCATAGGGAAGCAGGAGGTGGGATGCTGTGTGTTCAGTCACTTCACTGCTTTTCTGGACAATGCTGGGCTGTGGGGGATGCTGGCTGGTTAATATCTCCTCCCAAAAGCCAAGGCCTGGGGTGAGGATGGACATTGAGGCTGAGCCCAGGTGCTGCCAGAGCTCATTTGGGGGGCAGTAAGATGGAGAAGATCTCTGGGTGGTTGCTGTGGGCTCATGGTTTCAGGATCTAAGAGGAAAGGCGTCAGGGGCTAATGGGACTGGAAATGTAGTGGTCAGACCCTGGGTCCTTGCAAGAAATGGATCTGAGCCGACTGTGTGTCCCTGTCTCTCCAAGCCATGCATTTACAATGGGAAAAGCTGTCTGTCCCCAAGCCTGGGCACCTCTGTGGTACATCGCTGTATCTCAGGAAGCCAAGCCAACAGAGGGGAGCCCTACGGCATCCCCTGCAGCTGTATGGTCTGATCCTGCAGGATGCTGGTGCCCCAGCCCTTCGCAGTGGCTGTGTGCTGGGATCAGGTGTGACACTTCAGAGCTGCCCAGGCCGTTTCTGCTGGGGGCAGGTACCCTCACTGCCCTGCAAGCCTTCCTGTGCTGGTTTGCTGTTTCCCTGCTCCAGGACAGGAACTGTTAATATGTTTTTCTACTCAGCCTTCCCATGTGCCACCAGAGTTGGGGCTGCTTATTTGAGGAATTGCTTGGCTAAACAAACAGCTGCTCGGAAATCCCTGCAGGAGGCCTGTCTAGGAGGGACTGAGCCATGTTTGCTTTGCCCATTAACCCTTTTGCTTGGGGCAGGTACCTGGGGCTCGGTGTGGAGGGAGGTGTGAAGGCTGGGTAAGGTGGGCAGGAGGAGCTGTGTACCCCACCAAGCCCATGCAGTGGCAGGGGGATGGAGGCGTGGGGATTTCTGCCTTTCAGGACAGATTCCCTGCCTGTCGGACAGAGCAGCTGATGAGTCAGGATAGAGAAGCCCTCAGGAGCCTGTGGCTGGCTTGGAAGTCCCTGGGGTGGGCAGGAGCAGGCAGACTCACTCAGCAGGGGATGGAGGCAGGGACATGGCAGTGACTGAGCAGAGCACCCCTGGAAGCGGGCAGGGAGGTGGCTTCAGAGGCTTGCCTGGCACTTGTCTCCTGCCATCACCAGAGCAGGGGGAGACCCCTAAACACAGATGAGGAGCCCTGTGAGTATTTCTGGGGGGCTCTGTGGACCACTGCTCCGCTCGCACGACAGTGGTGTGGATGCCTCTGCCAGTGTTTGTGCAGAGGAAACGACCACCAAGTAGCCTGGGACCCTGGGGCTGCCTGTGCTAGGTCTGACACAGGCTGGGCTTAGCTCCCACCACTGTGGGGCTGATTAAGACCCATTATCTGGTTGGTTATGGCCCCGGGCCACTCACAGGTGACTTCAACTGTTCATTTAGCCACAAATCACCATGGGGCTGGCAGTTTATTTACCTTCCCCACCAGCCTCCTGCAGCTTCCCAGACTCCAGAGATAGGGGTGGCCCTGCTGCAAGGGGCAGGGGAAGGGCAGCATCCTGCTGTGGACAGTAGTCAGGGCTCCCACAAAACCCAGGACACCCCAAACTGGAGCGGGCCAGGGGCTCTTACACCCAGTGCTTCTCACCAGGGGCTCAGCCTGCTCTGGGTCGGAGGCTGCAGAGCATGGATGAGGGTGGGACACTTCTACAGCCCCTCTCATGGGGGAATGGCTGGGAAAACACTTGTAAGCAGGCTTACAGCCTGTGTCTCCAGCATTGGTGATGCTTCTGGCCTGTATTTCTACACTAGCTGGCTTAGGACTTTGCAGTGTTGCAAGATGACCTGAGGTGCCAGATCAGCAAGATCCACTGCTTCCTGAGAGATGCTTTAAGCAAGGTTATTGCATTGTAGGTCTCTTAAAGGGAAGTAATTTCTAAAGATGAAAAGCTCTGAGGGTTGTGACCTGGGGAGTAGTTAATGCTTAGCAAGAGGGTACAGCCATCCTGGGGACAGGGAGCTCTTTCAAGGCTTAAAAGCTATAACCTGGGCAGCAATCAGGGTGCCTGCCACATCTCCAGGATGGGCTAAGCATGCTGGCTCCTGCACTGGTCCCTGCTTCAAAGGTAACTTCTATTGACTGAAGGCAGGAGCTGACCCCAACCCACCAGAAGTACCTGGTGCTAAATTGTGCATCTAAGAAGAGCCACAATGACAGGTTAGGTGGAAATCAAGAGAAAGGCCTAGCATGGGTCATGTCTTCATCTGATGTCTGGGATAAGGACTTGATCCTGGGAAAATGAAAGTCTGGTCCCAGTCGGTAATTTTTTATCAGGGTATGGATTTTCCTCGGCACCCTTGGCTTTGATCTTGGGGCAGTTGGGTTTGCTGAGGGATGTCACGTTGCTTCCCAAGGTGACACTGAGGAAGTGGCGGGGCTGTAAAACTGAACTGTGCTCCCAAATACTACCTGTGACCCCCATGGCTCATTTCTGAGAACTCAGGCACTGCTGGTGACAGCCTGGGGAAGTATGTGAACTGCTGTAGGTAGTGTTGTGGGTCTCTACAGATGATAAAAACTTATGCGCACCAGAGCTGGCTGTCTTTGGTGGCCATGTGGGTGTTTGCTATTCTAGTTTTACTCCTGCTGCTTGACGTCACATGGATGGAAGTTGCATGGAGAAAATCCATTTGAGGCTATGGATACAGCAAAGAGAGCTCCACTTGTCTAGTTGGGCACCTTCACATCAGCAATAAAAGGCTTTGCGGGGCTTATGTACACCCGCCATGGATGCTGCTGTGACTGCTGTTTTCAGGTGGCTGAAGAAAGACTGGGCTCTGATTGTCCAGCTGATGCATATCCAGAAAATCTCCCCAAAAATGCCTGGGCAAATGAAAGAGTCCCAGGAAGGCCTGGGCCGTGTGAACATTCCTGGTGCTGCCCACTGCCCAGTGAGATATCTTGTGATCTTGAGGGCCCTCCCAGGGAGGCAAGAGGTTGCTGAGGAACCTCGCTGCTGCCTGAGAAGCATGGACCTCCCACTGGTCTGCACTTACTGGACAGGAGTAGACTAAGCGGTTAAGTGTGGAGGTACTCTTAGGGCACAGTCAACGTGAGGTGCATCAGGCAAGGGACAAATGGAGATGTTGATGAGGTGGGCTTGAGCAAGCAAGGGATGTGGAGATGAGAGAAGCACCGTGGCTGGTTCAGGGCTTCAAGCTGGTCTATCTATCTCTGTATGAGGCTCAGGAGATCTGTCCTGGATGTGCCCAAGATCTTCCACAGCAGCAAGGTCATGTTTGCTTGCTTGTTTCACAGAGCTGGTTGCCTTGGGAGGGCTCTGCTACCACTAGGTGAGCAAAGGAGGCCCTGGGGTAACAGCACAGGGTAAGCTGTGGGGGGATTAGGAGCAACATGGTGCTGGCTGAAAACATCCCCCCCTTAAACTCCACCTCCTCCTGAACTGGGGTGGTTTCCTGGGGCAGCTCCTGTCCGTAGTGCCCTGTACCCCCAGGCCATGGGAACAAGCTGTCTCTCTGGCTAATATCCCGGGGTCTGCTATCTGTGGCTGATGTTTGGGGTTGCCTTAGATCCTCTGTGGAGACTCTCCTGTGGAGGAAGGATGCAAGGCAGAGGTAAGGGGCCAGGTCACAGTCATGTTTGCTTATTACAGTCCTCAGATCTAGTTAGCAACCAGGTGAGCTGTCACCAGAGAACCTGACGGATGGGGAAGAGAGTTCCCTCCTTCCTGAGGCGGGAAATGAAGCTAATCAGACTGCGGACACCTTAATCCAGCTCTGATCTGATTAATGACCCTGAAGACTGTGAACTCATCAGCACCCTGGCATCTATCACTGCCTGCATCCCGCCCCTTCTGCCGGCCACAGCCCAGCACTGCTTTCCTGTGCACAGCCCTGGGCTCCAGCTCTCCGCCCTGCATGGTGTGGGCTGCGCATTGGCTGCTCCAGCCCTGAGGGTCCTGTTATTTGGGTTTGACTCACCTGGAGGGAAACCCCTCTGTGATTTTCCTAGATTTCTTTATCGGGGTGTTTCTACCCAGGTTTTACAGCTGGTGTCTGCAAACATTTCTTCCTTGCGCAATTCAAAGGCTGCAGCTTGGCTGCCTGTACTTCCATCACCCTGGGATCGGTGAATTGGGCACCAGCCTGGGCTGCTGATCCTTAGAGGGCTTTCTTGCCTTTGGAGAGACTCCTTGGGTAGTGCAGGGGACTTCCATGAAGATGGTAAGGCTGTGACCCAGACCCCCAAATGAGCCTTGCTCAAGCCATGTTCCCACTGCCTGAGCTACAGTGGGTACAGCCACAAATAGTCTCAGGGCTTGGCAGGGGTTACCCAGGCTCTCCTGGACTGGCTACCTGCCTGTCTGCCACCCCGTGGTGGTCACTGTGTTGGTGACTTCTCTGTCCCAGTGCAGCAACCCCAAACTCTGCCCTGGGTCTCAACGTATGTTCCCTATACAAAGCTAACAAGTCATTGCAATCCTTGGAACAGGTCCTGGGGACTGGGATAAGGAAGCAGTGGCCCCTTGCCGCTGTCAGCATTGCAGGCTGTTGACCCACAGCAGAAGAGTTGTCCTATGTCTGCTGTGCCCTCTGTTCCTTGGGTGCTTGTGGCAGTTTTCCCCTGTGCTTGGGAGCCAGGCCGTTCCATTCCTACCCAAATCTTGTCCTGCCTGTGCCTGCCCTTTGGCAGGGCTGGCTACTTGCATGGAGGGAGAGGAAAAGGGCTTGGTGTCCTTTTACTTGGCAGGGACATTGGCTTCTGTCCTGGGAAAGCAGAGGGAGATGGACTTGGCGGGGGGAGTCCTACGGCCTCCCTGATTGTGGAGAGAGGCTACAGCAGCAGGCACAGAGGTGCTGGAGGTACAAAGGGACACTGTTCCACCTTCCCAAGTAGTGTGTGTTACTGTGGGGTAACATCCACCCCCAAATCCCCTCCTGAGCAAATCCAGCTCTGAGCTGTCTGTGGGGCTGACTTCTGCCCTCTTTCCTCCCAGGGAGGTGGCTGGAAAAGGGCTGTTTGCCTCTGTTCCCACACACGGATTTGGGGCCACCCACTGAAGCTTGTGGGTGCCAGGCTCAGGCAATGGAAGGAGGAAGTTGTCCGACATGTGGGACCTTTGGAGCTCCCTGTGGCAGGGTGATGTGTGCAGGGAGCTCAGCAGGCTCCACACCAGACTGGATGGGCATGGGGAAGAGAAGCTTGGGGTTACCAAGCAGAGAAAGCACAGGAGGCTGAGGAAGGCCCCATATGCCCCTGCCTGCTTCCTCCCTGTGCATCTGCTTGCAGCCTCTGTGGGACACAGTGGGGTGGTCCATCTCTTGCTCAGGGAATACAGCAGTGCTGGAACTGCTAAAGGGGGAAAGAAATACAGGGATAGGAGCTCTCTTTAGCCATGATAATATTTAGGCAGGGCAATAGCGGCTGCCTCACTTGCCTTCCAAAGAGCAGGACCCATCATCAGACACAAACAAGCAGAGGCTTGTCTCGCTGTGTCAGCATGACACAAAAAGGGGGGACCCAGAGACAGCCAGATGCGACCCTCGATGCCAGAGACCACAGATGGACTCACACGCACTCTGCCTCTCCCTGAAGGCCAGTGCCAGGGGGGTCTGGGCCAGCTCTGTTTCTGCTCACCCACATTTCCTCAACCAGCCAAGGCTTTCCTCTCTGCCCTTCCCCGATGCTGCTCTCCAAGCTGTGTCTTGTCTGGGAAAGATAAGACCAGGCAAATGAGTAGCAATCTGCCTGTAGGCACCTGCTGCATTGGCATCTTGGGCAGACATGGGTGACGGAGGGTGGTGGCCCCTGTGTGTGTCCAGCTCAGGTCCACTGATCTTCCCTGGCCCAGAGGGGTGCAATGGGAAACGGCTCGGGGTGCGGAGGACCCTGCCGATGAGCGAGCGCCTCTCCTGCCCTCCCAGCCAGGCACTCTGCCCCACAAGTGCCTGGGGGCTCCGCAGAGCCAAGGCAGCCTGGAGCCCAGCAGGGCTTTGCCTGGGCGTGCCGAAGTCCGTGTAGTCTCTCCGGATCTTCTCCAGCTGCTGCAGGCACAGACCCGCTTCCCCACCGAGGGGCTCTAAGGAAAGCGGATGGGCTCTGGCTCAGGCCGATGGGCTCAGCGCCCTGGGCGGCGGGTCCCGCAGGCGGGGGGGACCCCTGGGTGGGGACCAGGGCTGGGTTGTGAGGCTGGGGAAGGGGCAGAGCGGCCCGGGTCGGGCCCCGGAGTGTCCCCCTGCCGCGGCCGGGGGATGAGGAAGCCGAAGGAGGAAGGCCGGCCGGCGGGGAGCCAATGGGGAGCTGGGGCAGGTGGAGGGGGGGTTAAAACCCCCCCCGGTGCCGGCGGGCGAGCGAGTGCCCGGGAGGAGGAGCGGAGAGGAGGGCTGCCCCCGAGGGCAGCCCCGCGGAGCGCGGCGCGGCGGGGCCCCGCGGGTGGGTGCCCGCCGGTGC
>VZTV01075597.1:6025-17899 GCA_013400875.1 Anhinga rufa | reverse complement strand
GGGCCGGCGCCGGCCGGAGCTGCGGGGACCGGGCAGCCCGGCAGCGTGCTCGGCTCCAGCCCAGCCCCGGTCCCGCCTGGCACGCAAGGAGGGCGCCGGCTCCGTGCGGAGCCCCCGGCGTGGTGGGCACGGCCAGGGCTGCGGGCGGGCGGCGGGTCCTGCACCGCAAAGGGGGGTCACGGGTGGGGGGACACGGACGGCACAAGGACCGGCTTCAGGCTCTTGTCACAGCGGGGGCTGTCGCTGGCACCCCTGGCAGCGTGACCCGCACCCTGCCCTATGCTTGGGGTGAGAGGAGGTCTGGTTGCCGCAAAGATGGGGCCAGTGGGCAATAAACCAAGAGTGGCTTGTTAATAAACCACTGGCAGAATATCCGGATTTATTAGCTGAGTTTGGTGTCTTCATAACCTGGGAGCCCGTTAACAACAAAAAAAAAAAAGTTAAAAAGGCTGGATAAGTCAGTTAATTAATAAACTGGCTAGATGACTAACAGTGCAAAAATGGAGAATTAACATGAAACATCCCATTCATTGCTCCTTTCTCAAATTACACCTGGGCAGGTTGAAGGGAAAGAGGCTGTTCCTTTCCCTGGCTCCCCCCGACTGTAGGATAGGTCCATCTGTGAAGTGGTGGTGGTACCTAAGGGTGTACAATAAGCCTCCAGTGCTACAGGCTGTGTGTACTCTTCAAGCATGTCATTCAGAGCAGGGTGGTGGGTGGGGGGAAATCTCTATTTGCTGGGTGGTGAAACACCTTCCTGCTCCTCTGCAGAGGCCACATTGTTCTTGCAGGGTCTGGGTCTGTCGGTGTATCCCAGCATCCAGGTAGCTTCTTGCAGGGTTGTGTTTCACCCGAGTGGGATCACACCACTGCATCTACCCCTGTGGCCCTGAGCGCAGCTTCTGGCTGGGATAGTGTAGAGATATTTGTGCATCAAATTGGCATTTGTGCATCAGCTCCATCCTTCTCAAGTGCAGGGTCTGCTGCAGAGCTAGTTGTCTCCAAAACCCTGCTGAAAGGAGACAAATCCCAAATCATGGGCATGAGAACAGCTTGAGGAGGGAGCTTTTGGGCTGTACTAGGATGAATGGGAACAGCATGTCAACGGGTCTTGGGGGAAGCATGAGGCTGGGTTCCTGGGATAGCTCAGCGGGAAGAAAAGCAGTCTCTGACCCAAGATCTGCTGAACTGGGCCCTGGAGAGCCCAAAGCAGGGTAGAGGCAAAGGAGACACATGGAGGTGTAACAAGGATGCAGCAAAAGCTGCCAAAGCTGTAGATTTTTAAATCGGTGACCACTGCCCGAATCCATATCCGCGATGAAAGGTGTTTGCTCCCCGGTCTGGGGAACCCTTAGCAGTGGGGATTGTCTCTCCCCAGGCTTTCCAGTTTAGTCCTTCAGCAATTTTCCTGCTGTGAAACTTTTCTTGCTTCAGTTTGATCCCAAGATTTGTTACACCAAACTGAAGTGAATCACTCTCCACTCTCTTTGCTTGCCTGGTCTGCACATGAGGAGGGTCTGTAGGTCCCTTTCAGCCCTCTCCTTCCCCCACTACACAGCCCACCTGCTTCTACCTCCTCTGAGCCAGGTTTCCATCCTGACTGCTTTCAGGGTTTTCTTCCAACTGTCCCCCTGTCTCAAAGCACAGGGACCAAGCTGGATGCAGAGCTGGAGCTGTGCCTCCCAGAAGCAGAAGGATGAAGCTTTGTGTGTTTGCAGCTGCTCTACCTGCCTGTACGTCCCCATGGACATCACTTCTGACCTGGGGACTTATGCTCAGCTTGGAGTTTATTCTCCTCTCTGTGCTCGTTCTCCCAGGGATCCTGCTCCCCTGGTCCTTGTCTCCTGTTATTTTCACTGCCATGTAGACTCTCTCATCAGACCCCGTTCCTCATTCATCTCCAGATCCTTGTTTCAGTCCATTGGGAACATTTCGGTTTTCAAGTGTGTCCTCAGCCTTTCCTCTGTGAGCTTGCTGCAAGCTCCAAGAGCAGGTTTCTGCAGCATGCCTTGTCCCTGTAGTCACCAGGACCGGTCCCAGCTGGATGCTGTGGCTGTGGCTGGTCTCATATTGCACCAGTGTGCTGGCTGTGGTATGGGGATGCAGGGACAGGAAGGGGCATCTGCCTAGGACATGCTGCCTGCCCAGCCCTTTCTCATTTCTCTGAGGAGGGTGGTGGGCTGGGCAAGAGTCTCCTGCTGTTGCCAGGGGGCTCCTGGGCTGCCTATGGTTCTTGGGTGTCCTGTCCTGACACCCAGCCTAGACAGACAGACGGAGCTGCCTGGCTGAGGTTTCCAGAGTGACTGAGCACAAATTTCCATGCTGCTGGTGCTGGTCATGTCCGCGTAGCAGTGGGCAGATATTTTGGAGAGACACATGTGAAAGCCTCCTAGGACATGTTCTGGGGCATCCCAGAGGGAGGTCACTCTTGTGATTTATTTATGGAAGATTCCAGGACTAAATCATTAATTCCTTCTTTAGTGGCCTGTGTAGAGATGTTTTGCAGGCATGGTCTAGTTTGGTCTCCTGGGGACAGTCAGGGTTGGGGAAGGAGCAGGACTGCCTCTGAACTGAAGCCACAAGCTTTGCAGGGATGCATTGCACAAGCTCACCCCACTCTCAGCTGTGTATGGGGGAGGCAGGATGCTGAGGAGATGATCTGGGGCAGTGGGTACCCTTAGGAACCTGGCCTGGGCTTGGCTGCTGGTGTTGCTCAGAGAAGTGCTCCTGCTGAGGTGCAAGCAGGTGCCATGTCTTCCTTCCTAGCTGCCTCTGGGGAGCTGCAGCCAGTGCCTGGCTGCCTCTGCTGCAATGCAGAGTGAGACGGCTGGGCGGGAAAGCCTGAGTGCAGGAGCAGGCATGCCCTCGCTGCAACCAGCAGGATGCTGCCTGCCTGTGCTCTGTTGCTCCCAGCCTGGGTCCCCCTGTCCTAGGGCTTTGAGCACCTCCTGAACTGCACAGGGGGAGCATTTGGCACTGGGGTGCTGTGCATATCATTATTTCTGGAAGCTGTGATTTATGTGTCCTGGCCAGCAGCATGGAAATGCAGTGCGGTGATGGGAGCCAAGAGCAGAGACCCGCCTGCCACAGAGAGTTGTAGGAGCAGAGAGCGGTGACATACAGCTAGCTGCAGGCTCTCAAGAAGAGCAAAGGATTCCCTGTGGGGGACCTAGTGCTCAGACAGCTTTCCTGGGACGCTGCTTGTCTGCATCACTTGCTCACCACCTTGATGGCTTAGAGCCCAGGCCAGATGCTGTCCGCAGTGGTGGAGAGCTGGCTGATGGGCTGTGCTGGGCTAGGAGAGCTGGCAAGTCATATCAAACTGCTTCAAAAAGCAATGCCTTCCAAGGCTCACCGGGTGCACAGCAGTCTGGCATCAACAGTAAACATGGGCTGGAAAACAGCTGGCAAGCAGCAATCCGGGGCCAATACTGGAGCAAGTGAGGGGCTACCAGAGGTAGCAAGTGCCCTTGCACATGGTTCCCTGCGGACAACGGTCAGGGCTGCCAACAGGCCAGGAGAAGGCTCTGATGATGGCCGTTACACCGGTGAGACCACCTCTCCCCCTCCCAGCCCTGACATCTGGAGAAACACGTCCAAAGCAGCCCGGCTGCTAATTTCCTCTCCTTTATCTGCTAGCCTACAAAGTTAAGTGAACTATAGCTAAACAAACCAAATTAAAACAAGTGGGTTAATATCAACCTAGGATTACGTTGTTATCAAGTAGATGGAACTGTATCAAATAAACCAACAATTCTTTATAAGCTTTATCTAATTAGCCAGGAGGCATCTGCCCTGTAGAACTTCTAGCCTCAGACTCGGAGGGCATTCCCGGCTCCAGGCCAAGAAATTTATTTACTGATATTGCAGCCAAATGCCAGCCACCCCTCAGGGGGTCTGAGCCCTGCCAGGCTGAAGGGATATTGAGACGAGCTCTGATCCTGGATGTAGGACTGGAGGAGACGGCTGATCAGATACGAAATCCATTGGCAAGAAAAGGTGCTATGCTGAGGCAGTCACTGGTCTTCTGGTAGGAGCTGGATAAGGGGGAAGCCTTCCTGAAGGGTTGTTCTTTCTGTGGGGTGGTGGTTGTGATGGGGATGGGTTCATAGGTCAGCTGGCAGGGACTGGGGGAGGCGAGTCCATGTCCATGTGGCAGCCTGCCACAGGACCAGGGGAGGACAGGACTCCACCAAGCACACTGGCAGGACAGGCTGGAGCTACCAGCAGCCACAAGGCATCACTTCATCTTTGCTTGGGAAACTGGAACCTACCTCATACTCTCAGACTCCATTTCCTCCTACTACCTTTGCTCCTTCCCCAATGAGAAGATGAAGACCCTCTTCCCTCCATACTCTCCCCATGCAAAGGAGCCAGAGCCCTTCAGGGAAGCTGACAGAAGGTCTGGGGCCAGAGATGGTGGTGGTTCAGGTCCACGCTGAGCTTTTGCTGTGGGTGGCTGAAGGTCAGGTGGATCTTAAGGCTGTGTCAGTTTGGGTTTGCCCCATCTCATCTGCAGGCAAAATCTTCAATGAGTCACAGTGGGGAGCAGTGGCGATGGATAATAGTAGCTGCTGAAGGGTGTATTGTCAGAGAAGGTCACAGGTTAGGTGGCCAACTATACCTGTGTACACTGGGCTTTGGGCTGCTGGTGGCTGGAACTGTATGACCACACCCTGGAAGGGTTTGAGGGATTTTTTTGTTCAGCACTGGGGCAGGAGGCAGGGCAGGCTTCCAGGGAAGTCAGGATCTGTACAAGGTTTATAATGGACACCACTGCACTGAGCCCAAATTGGAGACACTGAGATGGAGAACCTGGGGCTGGTAGAGGGACCGTGCTCCAGCAGTTGGTCCCCTGCATTGGCAGTTATTTTGGATACATCACATTTGGATTTATTTGGCTTTTGGGCAAACTCTCTGTTCTTTTCCCTGCTAGACCAAGCAGTCCTCAGCATCTTACCCAGGGAAGAGTGGGTCCCTTGCTGGGGGTGGTGTTAAAGCAAGTTGCCTTCCAGTCTCCTCTGAAGCTGGACAGATTGAACACCTCCAGCTTTTGGGGTCAAGACTTCTCTGCCTCCACTCTTCCCAAACCTCTTAGTCTGGCCACATTTGACCTTGCAGGAGGAGGCACGGAGGAGCCTTTTGGGGTAGCCTGAAGGATTTCTATGCTCCCCAGAGCTAGGATGCAGTGCCCTGGGCTCTCTGCTTTGGAGTGGGGAATTCAGGCTGCAACATGATATTTTTTCTTCACCCCTGGTAAAACAGTCTTCAGGTCCAAAAAGTGCAGAAGTCCTGGACGCTGGGATGTGGGCACGCCCTCTTCCCTTCTCTTTCCCTGAAGCATCCTCTACAGACCATGCCCAGAAAGAGGGACCCTTCCCTGACCCGGTACAGCCAGCCCGTGCAGAGCAGCCCCTGCTTCAGGGAGGGACTGAGGCAAGAGGTGTCCCCGTGCACCCTCCCATCTCTGGCAGCAAAGAAGGGTTGCTGGGTGCTGGAGCCCTTGTGCTGCCAGATGCTGCCTGGGGCTGCTTTGTGTTGTGCTCCATGCCAACATTGGATGAATGAATTTCCCCTCCAGTTCTTTTTGATGCACCTCTGGTCTTCACTCCCGAGGAGCTGCAAGGGGTGTTAGCTTGGACTGCCCCATTGCTGCAGATGCTGGTCTCCACAGCACCTCCTTTCCTTAGCCCAGGGGAGCCTTCCTGGGTCTGTTTGGTCTCATGTCTCTGCCGAGGATTTGTACAGTCAGAGCATCCATGGCCAGCCAGAGCCCAGACAGCAGCTGAGCTCTGCAGAGTTGAGCCATCTTTCATCTGACATTCGTATTTGTCCCAGTAATCCTTTGAGCCTCTCATTTGGTGTTAGCCTTGAATATGTTTTGTGTGCAAAACAACACACCGTGTGCATGTCGGAGCCATCGGCACAGCGTGCCTCTATTCAGTCCCTAGTTTAACTGTCCAGTGGCTGCAAGCTGGGTCCCATGGGCTGTCTCTTCTGGCACCGTGGGGCTGCAGGCACAGGAGGGGTCGTGTCCATCCCTGTTTCCACGAGGAGTTTGCAGAGCCCCAGCCCAGCCTAGGCTCTGCCTGTTTGACCCGTCCCACCCAGCATCCAGGTACTTGGGATCAAACCTGGACCGTGATCAGTTAATGCCCCCTTCATAAATTCCTGCCTCATGCGTCACCACTGTGTTTGTGAAGGGCTCAGTGGACACCTCAGGAGATGGGCAGGTCGGGATCAAAGCTGGAATCTGAGGGAGATAGCGTGGATGGTGCCCCATGCCCTGCAAAGTGGGCAAGCTGGAGCAACCCTTGTCAAGCAGGGCAAGTCTCTGGGGCCACCATGCCCTGTTTCAGCCCCCAAGACACAGCAGCGGGGACCTGCCAAGGAACTTTCCCGTTAATACCCCCCCACACCGTGCCGGCACTTTACTCCCAGCTGCAAACCTCTGGGTTTGATTGCCGCTGTGGTGCTGGGAGAAGTAGTAAAAGCTGAGCCCTGGGGGGACAATAAAGCCAGCAGAGAGGAGATAAGCAAGGATCAAACACCGGGCGGCAGCCACCCCACGCTGGACTCTCAAAGGTCCCTTTGTTCCCATTGCCTGCCGCGCTGCCTTCAAGGGCTGCGGGCCGATAGCGGGCTCGCTGGCAGCCCTGCTGCCGCAGCCCCTGGCAGTTGGGCAGCCACCTGCGCGGCCCGGCAATAAAAAAGGAGGTTTAATTTCAGTCACAGGACTGATCCCAGTTGCACACTGAGGCCTGATAACATATCTCACTGGTTCCTGTCAGCCAGGCAGTAAAACCATTATTGGGACAGGAGATGATAGAAGAGACGCTTGCCTTCCTCCTCATCCCAGGCTCCTGAGGGGATGTGCCCCACAGCCCCCAGCCCCACTGTCCCCTGACCCCTGCCTGCTGTCTGCCCCACAGCCGCCCCACAGTCTGGCTTGATGGGGAAGTGCCGTCGGCCCCGCACAGCTTTCACCAGCCAGCAGCTCCTGGAGCTGGAGAATCAATTCAAGCTCAACAAGTACCTGTCCAGACCCAAGCGCTTTGAGGTGGCCACGTCATTGATGCTGACCGAGACGCAGGTACCTTGGTCCTGGGGGGGGTGGAGGATGGCACCAGCCGGCTGCTGGGGAGGTGGGGGGCTGCACTACGGGGTGGGAAATCAAGGTCATGGGCAATGCTGATGCCTCTCGCTTGGCTGCCATCAGCCCCACGCCCCATTGCCCTCATCAGCACCCCTTCCCAGGGCAGAGACCTGCCTGATGGACTCCAGGCTCTTCTCTTGTGAAGGGCCCCCCAGAAATACTGCTCTTCTTTTTACCCACCACCCCCAACTTAGATTTCAGAGCCTTCCCATCCCTTCCCACACTGTGAGAGGGGACTTTTTGTGGGCCTAAAACTCCTCATTTAATGTCCCCATGCATGTCCTTAGGCATCATGGGGGATTGCTGGTCCCCTCTGTCCCTGTCCCACCCCCTACAGAGCCTGCAGGCCCCCCAGATACTCCTTTCCCTGTGACATCCTCATCCTCCTCACAGACCCACAGCACCATGGGATGCCCCAAAATAAAGAGGCTTTGGGAGTCCCTCCATGCAGGGAAGGCAAGTGGGTTAGTGGGGACAGGATGGGGCAGGGGGACATGTTCTCCCCTGGGGGCTCTCCCTCGGCAGGTGAAGATCTGGTTCCAGAACCGCCGCATGAAGTGGAAGCGGAGCCGCAAAGCCAAGGAACAGGGGGCTCAGGCGGAGGCCGAGAAGCAACGAGGGCTCAGCAAAGCCTGTGAGAAGCTGCTGCCCGGCGAGCCCCGGGGACAAGCTGGAGAAAGCCCTGAGTTCATGGGGTGCAGCCCTGGCTCGGGATTCCTGCACCGCAGCACCACCGAGCTGGGCTACGGCCCGGACTCCTCCTGCTCGGGGGGCGAGGAGGAAGAAGAAGAGGAGGAGGACGAGATGGGTGCCACGGAGAGGAAGATCAGCTCTGTGTTGTGAAAGGCAGCTGGAGCCGCCGGGCTGTGGCGTTGGGGGTCTCTTTGCTGGCAGACACAGACTGTGCCCGGGTGGAGCGGTGGGGGCTGCAGGGCACCTGCCCCCCGTTTAACTTATGTGTATTTGGATCCTATTTAACTCGTAATTATTCCTCTGTGTGTATCTGGGGGAGTCCCCACATCCCTCCCCTATAAAGCTGTTATCTGGATGCCTGTGCTCTTCCTTAGGGGATGGGAGGCTCTGTCCCCCTCCTGCCACTGTGCTGCCCTGCTGGGGTCCCTGGGGAGCTGGGTGGGGACAGCAGACTGGCACAGCTGGCAGCCCACCAGCACAGCTGAAGGGAAGAGACCCCAGACCTTCCTTTGACTGTACACTGCCCCTTCCCTGCAGGTATGATAATGCCCGGAGCAGTGCATCCCTGCATGATGCCAGCTGCCCTTCCCCTTGGCGGCATGAAGGGCTGGGAAGGAGGATGCCCAGGATGCATGCCTGCCTGCCCTGCCTCCATCCTGCATCCCTGGTGGGGTCTGAGCTTTGCCAGGCAAAATTAAGCTGCCCTCCGAAGCAGAGCTAATTAATTGGCTAATGTGGTGGTGCTGTTTTCCATGTTGCAATCAGTCTGGTTGCACTGGTGTGGCATTGCCCTGGAGTGAGGTGGGGATGGAGCCCTCCTGGGTTTAGGGTGGTGCTCAGGCTGTTTATGTGGGCTCAATGCTGTGGTGAGCCCCTTTTCCCATGGTGATATCTAAACCCCACTCAGCCTGTTTCTGGGCTCATTCCATGATCCTCTTAGGGCCCTGCTCACTCTGGCTGGGCTCAAATCAGCCCTTGGTAGCAGGATGGCAACAGACACCCTCTGCCACATCCCTAGAAGCACTAGGGTTAAGCCCTGACCCCCCTAAGTGAGCAGGCTGTCCTTGTCCTCAGGATGCTGGAGGGTCCTGGCAGACCCTCTAGACCTCCCATGCCTCCTGCACACATTTGGAGCCTTCCCTTGGGGATGCTGAGATGCCCGTGCAGGCAGAGGGACCGACCCTGCAATGTCCAGCCTCGCCAGCCCCCCTCAGCCCGGGGGGGCAGCCCTGCTTCACCACCTCAGTGCATGTAGGGCTGCAGGGCAGCCGGGGCCGGGCTGGGCCGTCCCGTCCCCAGGCAGCCCATGGCATCTCCCTCCTGCCCCACGTCCAGCTGTCCCCTCCTCTCTTGTCCCTGTCCCTGCCTGGGGGTGGCAGGGAGGGCTGCCTGCCCCCGGGACCGGCTGTGGAGGTGGGAGCTGCCGAGGGGCTGCAGACCCCAGGGACCCCGGGTCACCTCCGCACCGGGCAGCGAGGGATGGGACAGGCGAGCGCCGGTGCGGGGCTGTCACGCCTCGCAGGGCTGGGCAACGAGGCTGGGGCTGCCGTGGGGTCGGGGGCAGCACCCTGGGCCGTGGGACAGAGGGGTGGACAGGGAAAGAGGAGCATGGGGATGGATGGACGGACAGACGGACAAACGACAGTCCTGTGTGGGGTGACAGTGACCCGCAGCGGCTGCTGGCAGCTCAGCAGCTTCTCCCCGGGTGTGCGGCATCCCCGCTGCCCAGGTCCCCAGGCAACCCACCCCAGGGTTCGGCGGGGCCCGGCTGCCCACGCAGGAGGTGTCCGGACCCCTGGCACTGCCCGGGGGAGCTCTGGGTCCGGCTGCCCACGCAGGAGGTGTCTGGACCCCTGGCACTGCCCGGGGAGTTCTGGGTCCGGCTGCCCACGCAGGAGGTGTCCGGACCCCTGGCACTGCCCGGGGGAGCTCTGGGTCCGGCTGCCCACGCAGGAGGTGTCCGGACCCCTGGCACTGCCCGGGGGAGCTCTGGGTCCGGCTGCCCACGCAGGAGGTGTCCGGACCCCTGGCACTGCCCGGGGGAGCTCTGGGTCCGGCTGCCCACGCAGGAGGTGTCCGGACCCCTGGCACTGCCCGGGGGAGCTCTGGGTCCGGCTGCCCACGCAGGAGGTGTCCGGACCCCTGGCACTGCCCGGGGGAGCTCTGGGTCCGGCTGCCCACGCAGGAGGTGTCCGGACCCCTGGCACTGCCCGGGGGAGCTCTGGGTCCGGCTGCCCACGCAGGAGGTGTCCGGACCCCTGGCACTGCCCGGGGGAGCTCTGGGTCCGGCTGCCCACGCAGGAGGTGTCCGGACCCCTGGCACTGCCCGGGGGAGCTCTGGGTCCGGCTGCCCACGCAGGAGGTGTCCGGACCCCTGGCACTGCCCGGGGGAGCTCTGGGTCCGGCTGCCCACGCAGGAGGTGTCCGGACCCCTGGCACTGCCCGGGGGAGCTCTGGGTCCGGCTGCCCACGCAGGAGGTGTCCGGACCCCTGGCACTGCCCGGGGAGTTCTGGGTCCAGCTGCCCACGCAGGAGGTGTCCGGACCCCTGGCACTGCCCGGGGGAGCTCTGCTCCTGGGGAGGGTGCAGCCCTTGCTCCTAGGGGGGAGATGTGAGCCAAGGCAGAGGCCAGGTGCCAGGAGCCTGCAACGGTTGGCAAAACACAGAGCAGGAGAGGAATAAATGTGAGGGAGGGAGGAAAAAAGACAGGGAAGAAAAAAGAGGAGGGGAAGGGGAAGTAAGAAAGGACAGTAGCCAATTTGCTGCCATTGCCCTGGGTGGACAGCAGGGCAGGAAGACCCATTGCCCGAGGAGAGCTGTGCCCCGAGGCACACAGGACCAGGCATGGAGATACTGCCAGATGCTAGCCCTTGGCTGCAGGAGCCTCAGGGCCAAAGACATCTACCACCCGATGTACAGCCTGGTCCTCTGGCAGCAGGGGAGCACAGAGGGGACCACAGGTTGGAGCTGGGCACACAAGGGTGGGGGTGAGATAGAGGGGACAGGGATGGCAAGGGCAGGGAGGGAAAGGAGAGGTGGAAAGCAACAAAAAAAAAGAGTGCCAGGAAGGAGGAGGGGAGCTGAAGGGATGTCACAGACTTAAAATGTTCACCTTGATGGGCTGTGACAGGTTTAATTTCCAGAGTACAACCATTAAAGTGATGGATGGGAGGCGTTCATCTCGCGCCCAGCGCACACGGGCCCTCCGTGGCTGCAGGAAGGTTTGTTTTGTTGCTGTTATTTATGAGGTTGTTTCTACAGGAGCCAGGCACTCATCCAGTGCTGGGGGGACAGAGGAGGGGACACGATTGATGCTGGGGGAGTTGGGGTGCTGATTTACGACTGGTTAGCCGGATGACTCATGTTGTAAACATCGACAAATGCCATTAAAGCTGCATCTCCTTCCTGCCTTTGCCTGGCACCCTCCCCACGCTGCGGGATGTGGCCAGCCCTGCTCTCCACCACGCTGCTGCCTGAGCACCCCGGAGGGACTGCCTGGCCCTCCCCATCGGGGACACAAGGGGTACCCCCTCCCTGAGGAACATCCAGGGCCTAGGAAGATGCAGAAGGGGTTCATGGTGGTGGTGGTGCCATGGGAATGATACCCAGGATACCTGCTGGGCCTGTGCAGCCAGGGCTCCCTGGCCTGTGTCCCTCTGACCCTTTGCCGGTCTTGGCCCCATAACTGCTTTTGGCAACGGTCACAACTTGTTAATGTGTCACCGATGCTCCAAGGAGCTCGGGGTGACCTGGCTCCTTTAAGGTGCCACCCCATTCCTACGCCAGCACTCTCCAGCCTGCTGCACCCCTCGCCCCCTCGCCCCCTGCATCGTCCCCACCTCAGCCCCGCAGCCTCCTCACCCACCCGTCCCACGCTCCCACATACTTCATGGCACCCCCTTTGCTGACTCAGCTGTGCGCCTGTCTCCCTCCCCTGCACCCATCCTCATCACCCCTCGCCCCTGAGCTCTCCCCTGCACCCCTCCGTCTGCCACCTGCCCCCCTCCCTCTCCTTGCCCCTGAAG
>VZTV01075589.1:2646-33686 GCA_013400875.1 Anhinga rufa | reverse complement strand
GCCCTGCTGGGGATGTGCCCCCCAAATCCCCCTTCTTGGCGGGTCCCCCCAAGTCCCATCCCAACGCTGCCCGGCCCGAGGCGGCCGGACTCTGCGCTATGACTCTATATGGTCTGGTTGGGATGGGAGGGCTGGGGCAGGCCAGCCCCCCCCCCAAGAGAGGGGGTGGATTCGGCTCCTCGCCCCCCAGCTCCCCCAGCACACCCCAAGCAGCAGAGGCGCCCCTCATCTCCCCATCCCGCACCCCCTTGGGTCCCCGCAGCCGTCCCCGCTCTGGGTAGCGGTGCCTTGAAAGGGAACTGGCGGTGCCTTGTGCTGCTGATGCGTGTTTTGGGGTGAAACTCGTCTTTTTTGGGTTGTTGAGGAAATACATTATTTTCCCCAGGCGTTCCTATCACTTTTCAAATGGGGGGCGGGTTTTGCCAGGTTGGGTTCAGCCTCCTGTAGTTTGTCTTCTCCATCCCCAATTCCTTCCACAACCCCACCAAGAAGCCGGGGCTGCCGCTTTTCCACGCGAAACACAATTTTTATTATTATTTTCTTACTTTCCAGCTTTGCTGGGTTCTCTTGCTGTTGCTGAAAATAAGTTTTCCAGCAACTCCAGGAGGGACCCGTGCAAACGGCGCAGCTGGGAGAGGAAGAGGGAGGGTGGTGGGAGCCAGAAACCTCTGTTTGGATTAAAGAGGAGAGGAGCAGCAGACGGGAAAGCTGCTCGCTTCGACTGGAGCCTGGGCGCTGCTGCGGGACTCGTCTTTGGGCTCAGGCATCACCCAAACGCGGGGCTGCCCCAACGCAATGGCGCAAACATCCCAAATAGCAAAGCGACCCTGCTCCCGACGCAGCGTTCCCAGGAAGGGCTGGGAATCAGTGTGTTTTCTAGGGGAAAAAAAAGAAAAAGAGAGGATGGGTGGGAAACCCCCTCTGCACTACATTTTGGTTTATTTGACTTAGATTTTTAAGGCCCTAGCACATGCTCTGAGTCTCTCTTCCCAGCAAAACCCCCAAATTCCCAGCAAAAACTATGGTCAAAGCAGTGACAAGCTTAATATCATAACCAAAAGGTTTTTCCATGTGGCCCAAAGCCCAGCCCAGTAATCCCAGCAGAACGGCTGCCCCTCGCGTCCCATCCTCTCCCCAGACAGCGTGGGAGAAGGACGGGCTTTGCCGCAAGCCGGGAGAGGCAGCGTCTCCCTGCCCTTCTCCCTCTGTGGCAGCCAGCGAAATAAAAATAGGGTTTGGGTTTTTTTCTCCCCTTTCTCTGTAACGGGGAGGCAGCAAACCCGGCTGGAGCCTCTCGCCCCCCGTGGCTGAACGCAAGCTGCATCATGGCCGTGCCTCAGTTTCCCCACCGGAAAATGAGGCTTCTATATAAGGCTGGGGGGGGTTGGAGGGTTTTGGTAACTCTTTTGGAGGAGGTGAGGAGAAGGAAACTGGGATCGTGCCACCACCTTATCTGCAGTTATTCCTGGAATCTGATTACGTGCTATATATACTGAAAGCAGATTAAATGCCACCGCACGATAGCGCCGGGTGTGTCCCGGGGCCTGGTGGGACAGACGTGGCGGGGCTGGGTACCTCGGTCACATTAAACGCTCAATCTGCAGTTCCCAACCAATAACCCCATCTCTTTTTTTCTGTTTTCTTTTCAATAACTTCAACTTTCCCCAAACCAAATCCCCCCCGATCATTGCAAGGGGAACCAAAGCAAGCATATAAAATTATAAAGCCATAAGCCCTGTTATTCCACTCCTTTAGTAAATAACTTTGCCCTTTGCTGGGGAAAGTTTTTAGATCCAAGCTTTCACTGACAACATTTGGCTTGGCGAGGTGGTCCAGCCTTGACATTGCTGCTAGACCTCATCCCTTCTCCGCGACGTCTTCAGATTCTATTTTTTCTGTTGTTGTCTAGGCTTAAGTCACCAGTAGCTGCTCGCTCTGCTGCAATCAAATGCTGCCACATTGTTTAGGAAAAAAAAAAATATCTTAGAAAGCCTGCCTGTCTCTAATCGAGCCAAGGAATTGCATGTACTGCTCTGCCAGGGGGAGTTGGGATGGCTCAGAGAAACCCGTAACGTGCTGCAGCTATTTTAGCTCCTCTGCTCCCAGCTCTGGCTGGAAAGATGACGGCTCGATTTCTGGGTGATCGAACCACGCTTGCCCATCCCGTAAATGACGATGATCAATGACGTAAAAGCATAAAGCAAAAAAAAAAAAAAGCTGTTTGTGTGATTCAGGGGAGACGGAGTGGGTGGGAGGATCCTGCTCCGGGCTGGGGTGCTCTGGGGGTGCTCGGTGGGGTTTGCCTGGGCTGGCTGGTGATGGCGGGGATGCGAGCAGAGCCAGGGTGGTGCCACCCGTGTGCCGGCTGCTTCGCTAGGATGCGTTTCAGGGGGTTTAGGCCACCGGTTTGGCGCCTGGGGGGGCAGCGATGCTCCCGGGAGGCTTCCAGGAGCAAGGCTGGGCTGGCGATGAGGGTGCTGGGCTGGCGATGAGGGTGCTGGCCTGGGGAGGGGACAATGCTCTGGCTTCATGCTGGTGTCTGTCCCCCACAAGCACCTAAGAGGTGGCCCTGGGCATCAGCCAGAGACCCCAGCTCTGTCTCTTCCCCCCATTTCTCTCTAGCTGGGGCTGCGGAGCAGCTCCCGCTCCCAGGGGCTTGCAAGGCCTGTTCGCGTGCTCACCAGGTCTTCTCTTTCCCAGGGCCACTGTCCCATGGAGAGCGGGTCACCCCACACTGGCTGCTCGGGGGCCGTGCCAGACGAGCCGTCAGCCTGGATGAAAAGGTACGGGCAGAGATGGTTCCTCTCCCCTGCACCGCGCGGCCGGGCCCTGCACCCAGAGGTCTTCACGGTGGGAGTTGGATGGAGACGTCGAGTTTGCGGGTCCCGTGAGCAGGATGTTGAGTTTATAGGACCCATCACCCTGTTCAGGTGACGAACAGAGAAAGCAGAGGATGCAACAGCGAGTTAATTCAATGTGGTCTTAACTATCGGGCAGTGGGAAGGGTGGCCCAAGAGCTACAGGGTGAGCGGGAAGGAGCTGGGCCGTTCGGAGAGAGGAGATGGAGGTCAGACTGATGGTTTGGCCATCACAGACCAGCTGTGATAGCTAAAGGGAAAGCGCTGCAGGATTTAAGAGTGATGTCCTTGGGAAGACTGCGGAGAAGCCGGGCATGGGCTGCGGGGAGGAGAGGACATCTCTTCCCAGGGCTGCTTTGCTGGCTTTCTCACCCTCCCCGCTGCCCCCACCGTCTCCAAATCCACTTTATGAGATGCTTGTGGTGACCCTCGCCTGGATTTGGCACCTTGCCGTGCTCTGGGGTCAACTGGCTCCGCAGCTGCCCATCGGCCGCAGCAGCTGGTCCTTGTACCCAGCAGCTGGGAGGGTCTCGGGGGCTGTGGTCTCCTTCGGGGCAGATCAAATCGCTTCCCAGCCAAACAAGCAAAACAAGCACCAATACGGATGGTTGCGGGAAAACGTGGTGTTCTGGGGCAAAGCAGATTTGCCGCTGAGAAGACTCAGTGCTGGCAAGTGACCTTCTCCGGTGGCGTTTTCCTGGAGCAGGGGCTGAGGATGCAGCTTTGACGCCACCTGAGATGCCTCCAAGTGAGACCTCCTTGCTCCAGGCAGGAGACGCTGAGGGAGAGGGCCAGCCCCGCTTCCCGGCAGCAAAAGCAGAGAGGGGCTTTGTGCTGCCCTGCCTCCTCCGAAGGGCTGGATGATGCCTTTTCCTGGGGGAATTGGGAATTGCTTCCACTGGTGCCAGCTGCCGGGAATTGTGCTTCTCCAGTAGCTGAAATAGCCCATCGCGTTGGGGAAGCTGTGGTCAGCCTGCAGAAATGTTTCCTCCCTTCCTAGCGGCCCCAGATCGGCCTATATTTAGGTTGGAGGGCACTTGAGACGGGAGGTTTATTTATACTCTCGCTAACTACCCGCTGCCCGAAACTGCTGGGTGCAAATCGCAGGCGCGCGAGGTGTTTCGGGAGTCGCTGGGGGACCCCGGGGCCGCTGGGGCTGGGACGGCCACCGGCCAGGGCTGGGGTGTCTGGGCAGGTCCTGGCGTGCTTCCTGGCATCTGCTCTGCCTCTGCTGGCTCCAGCCGGCCCGAAACAAGGAGGCTCCTGTTCCTGGGAGGAGGGGGAAGGAGGGGAGAAGGGAGGGTGGTCGCAGCCGGGAGCGGGGAGGCTTCGTGGGGGAAGGACGGTGGCAACCAAAGGGTAGGGGCGAGCAGGCTCCCCTCTTCTGGACAGACCCCCAGGCTGGTCCTTTTTGCCCTGGTACTGCTGACATGTATTTTTAGGATCAATTTAGGCTCCCCCCCTCCCCATCCCCGTCCCGTCTCCTCCTGCCCTCCAGCAAAGATCCTAGAAATAAATACGGCTGTGTGATTGCTGCCAGCCCGCTCTGTTTGTCCGGGCATGGCTGGCTGTCGGGGCGGGCGTCTGCGAGGAGAGAACACCCGAGCGTGTGAAATGATGGGTTCAAGCGCGGTGACCGCCCCGAGGCTCCTTCAACCCCTCCCCGGGGACTGCTCCTCTGCGCAGCGGGGGGGATGCTGCGGGGTGGCCCGTGCCGCGATCCCGGGGGACATCGCCGCGTCTCCTTTCCTTCCTCCCCGAGGAGCGAGGTTGAGCCAGTGGGAAGAGGAGGAGGAGGATGGTGGTGGTGGCTCTGCGGTCCCGTCGTGTGCGGGCTGGCATGGCACTGGGCAGGCCGGACCCTGTCTCCCCCCTCTACACCCTCCTCTCTCCTATTGTTTGGGGCTGAACTCCCTGCGGGCTCCAGGGCTCCCAGCACACATGGAAGCGATTTCGGAGAGGCCAGGGAGGAGGTCATGGGGACCCTGATTGCAAACAGCTCCCTCGTCGCTGCAGGCTTAGGGTGGGATCCTGCCCCGCTGCTGTCGGCATCCTCCTCCTCCTGCTCCTTCAGCCCGGCTCGGGGCATGGATCGAAGGCTGCCAGAGCCGACCTTGGGCTTTTCCAGCCCTTTGGAGCTAGAAATGGAGCTTTGCCCAGCATCCTGGCCCAGGCGTCACACCAGTATCCAGCTCTGAGGCACAGGATTCCCTTGTCCCCACCCAGCGCGTCGTGCTGCCTGTGGTGTTCCCTGCCTTCTTCCTTTCTCTTTGTAATTGCTTTTCCCCAAGCATGGTTTCTCGCTGCAGTGGTTTTAAACTGAAAGATGGTAGCTTTAGGTTGGACATAAGGAAGAAATGTTTTACGATGAGGGCGGTGAGGCAGCGGACGAGGTTGCCTGGAGAAGCTGTGGATGCCCCATCCCTGGAAGTGTTCAAGGTCAGGTTGGACGGGGCTTTGAGCAACCTGGTCTAGTGGAAGGTGTCCCTGCTCACTGCAGGGGGTTGGACGAGATGATCTTTGAGGGTGCCTACCAACCCAAACCATTCTGTGATTCTATAAACTACAAGGACTGATTCTATAAATTGCAAGGACTGAGGAGCACCCAGGCAGAAGAACCCCTCAACCTCCCTCCAGGTCCCTCCTGGCACCCTGTCCCTGTACGGGAACGCACCGTGGCACCAGTGGAGCATCCTTGCACCCGCCGCTACCCCTCACACCACGGGATCATCTGCTGGGGTCCCTGGAGCAGCTGGTGTCTGCCTGTCCTGGGAACGGGACGTGGCTGTCCCCTTCATCCTCGCTGACGAACGCTTGGAGCATCGCCCGCTTGGAGCATCGCCCGCTTGGAGCATCGCGGCCGGTCGGGGTCGGGGTGCAATACCCCGTCCCTCCCCCAGCCCTGCGGTGCGGGCCCCTCCCCTGGGAGCAATGCGATGCAGTCTCCAGGCTGCGCTCTTCAAACCCTAACTCTGCTGCTGGGACCCAGCTGCCTGGGGAGGACCTGACTCAGCCATGATGCTCCAGCTGCAAAACCCATCACCAAATCCTCTACGGAGCATCTCCTGGTAACTCCGATCCTCGTCTTCCTCGTTACATCCAGGCTTGCATGCGCTAACTTAGGATATCAGGGCTTGTGGGACCTGCCCGAGCAGATGACAGGGCTGTGATTTGAGCGTGGCTTTTGGATTTTGGATTAACTAGCGGTTTCCCAAGGAGCTCATCACTCTCTGAGCCTGCTCCTGGGCGAGCTGCTCTCCTGCAGGGCAGTGGGAGCTTTCCAGCAAGGGTGGAGGAGGGATCCTGGGTGAGGAGGATGGCCAGGAGCCGTGGGGAAACAAAGATCGTCTTTCCCCTCGAAGAGCAACACAAATCCTTTGGCCTCAGCTCCTCTGCAAACATTGCTGTGGTTTTTCTTATCAGTGGACTGAAAAAGAAAAATAGACTCCAACTCGGCCCACTGGGTCTTCTGGGCTGCTCGCAGGCTGGGTCCTGGCCAGGGCAGACTCATCCCAGCTGCTCTTTGCCTCTCCCAGCCCAGTGCCTGGTGGGACTGGCTTTGCTGGGATGGCCTGGAGAGGGGCCACCACCTCCACATCCAGCCAGGGCTGAGGGAAGGTGGTTCCTGCAGCCTGTGGTGGGGACTGGGGCGTCCTTTTCGTGGCTGCTGGAGAAAGGAGGTGGCGGCATTTGAATGAGGGAGGAAGATGCTGGAGCCCAGGATGATGCTGGAGCCGAGGAAGGTGCTGGAGCCTGGGGCGATGCCGGAGCCTGGGATGATGCTGGAGCTTGGGATGATGCCGGAGCTTGGGACGATGCCAGAGTCTGGGATGATGCCGGAGCTTGGGATGATGCCGGAGCCTGGGACGATGCCAGGGTCTGGGATGATGCTGGAGCCTGGGACGATGCTGGAGCTTGGGACAATGCCGGAGCTTGGGACGATGCCAGAGTCTGGGATGATGCTGGAGCCTGGGACGATGCTGGAGCTTGGGACAATGCCGGAGCTTGGGACGATGCCAGAGTCTGGGATGATGCTGGAGCCTGGGACGATGCCGGAGCTTGGGACGATGCCAGAGTCTGGGATGATGCTGGAGCCTGGGACGATGCTGGAGCCTGGGACGATGCTGATCCCTGCTCATTCCTGGTGCACAACACCTTGGCTGGCAGCTCTTGGGGACCCAACTGCCTGCCAGTTAGACTCAAGGCAAAATGATCAATGTTTAATTAATGCAATAACCTTTGCCGGCCTTAGAGTTGGGTTATTTGACTCCTGCCTGGCACAAGTGGTGCGCGCACCCTCCTTCTCCCTCATCTTACTCATTGCTATGTATTTCTCCAGGGACTGAGCTGGTTTCAGCCCATCTCAGCTGAAACCAGGATCCGTCCCCTGCTCCCCACTCGCTCGCGGAGAGCTCCACGTGCTCTCAGGGGAAACTGAGGCACAGGGAAGGGGAGAGCTTGCGATGTACCACCTCGCAGGGGTCAGACAGAGATCCTATTAGCAGCGGTTTGTTTTCCGGCCTTTGGCAGCCTGGGAGACGGGACGGTGCGTGCACGGGAAGCTGCGAATGCCGGGATTACTCTGCACACACGTGTCCCTTTAAGACGGCAGCTGGGAAAGAGCATTTTGCCAGTAAAGGCCCTTAAGTCAAGGCAGGGAGTAATTGCTGGGGAATTCAAAACCGGGAAGGAGCCGGCAGGGACTTGGGGGGGAGGAGGAGATGGGCTGTGGGGAGAGGGTGTTGGGGAGATCGGAGACGGGGAGAAACAGGCTTGAGAAAAGGGAAGGCGGGGTAGGGGGGGGGAAGAAGGGAAATGGCAAGAAAAACCTACAGACCATGTTTGGCCAGGGAGTGATGTTTGTATAAGATCATGTTCTAAAAATACAGCCCGTTCCCACCATCGCTGAAGGAGGGGAGCCCTCTGCCCCGGCTTCCTCCTCCCTGTATCACACAGGGCCCCTTGCCGGGAGCAGGGACCGTGGGCATGCCATGGCCGTGCCGAAGGGACTCGCCGGGAAGCGGCAGGGCCTCGGACTCAGCTTGCTTTGCTGTTGTTTTTTCTTTTTTTTTTTTTAAAAAGTACTGTGTCTGGTCTCCTTTTTTGGAGCTAGCTGGGAAGACGGTGTTGGAGGCGGAGGGGGGGCTCAGCCAGCCCCACTCCATCACCGCGTCCCCGTGCTGCCACGGGCTGGGGTGACCAGCATCTCCCCATCCTCTGGAAATGGGGCCATAAGGGCTCAGACCCATGGGTCCCCTTGGGGCCAGGAGCAACCCTGTGGCCAATTTGAGCAGCTTAATGAGGCCCCTCCACCCCTGGAGCTCAATTTGGAGTGGATCTGCAGGAACACCCATCCTGGCAGCACAAACCCGTGTCCTGGGGTGCAGCAGCAGCCGTACCTGGCTGCCCTGCACCATGAAACGCTTCGTCCCATGATGCTGCCCCTTAAAAGCGTGATGGCCCTAAGGAGGGTAGCCCTGGGGCTGCCAGACTGGAGGTCCCCCCGTGTCCCGGGTGCCCAGGACATGGGGTGGGGACTAGGGAGCATGAGGAGCAAAGCCTTGCCAGACATCTACATAGGGATGAGAGGAGACAGCAGGATTTGGCCTCTGTTTTAGCCCAAGCTGGGAATCACCCCACCCCACCGCATTCCAAGTGACCGTCTGCAAAACCTCGTGATGCTCAGAGCAGCCCAAGCCAGAGCCTTGTGGGGACGGCTCCTTCTTCTCCCCTTTCCTTCCAGAGCTGGGAAAGCCTCGCCAGCTCGCGGCCGGGGTGCTGGAGCCCCGCGGCAGATCCTGAGCACGGGCCGAGGGCTGGCAGCCCGCCGGGCTTCCTGCATCCGTCATGGACGGGGAGGGATGGGGCGAGGGAGACAGAGCCAGCCACGCCGGCCGGGCCATAAACAGAGCCAGGGCAATGCTTTTAGTGTCCTCAGCGCTGGAGCTGGGGAAGGGATGTGGGGACATTGGAGGAGGGCAGCACTCCTGGGCTCCAGCCCATGCTGTCATGCGCAAACGAGCTGTGCTGGTGTGGATCCCCGCGCAGGGTTCCCATTTAACGCCTTCCAAAGTGAGGGAGTGAGTAAAACCGCCAGCACCCTGGGGCAGCTGAGTCAATTCTGTCCTCTTCCTGCCCTGCTGTATTTTTAATGGCACAATTATGTGGTGCCTGGGCGGCTGCTATTTATTTCCGTACCCTGCAAGGGTGCACGCAGGTGCTGACCCACCCAGGGACCAGCCTCCGCAGGATCCGGCTCAGGATCTCCGGTGGGATGGAGCCGCGGTGGGCCAGAGCACGCAGGGATGCTCAAGCAGCGCTTCTGATCCTGTATCCCGTATCGGTTCCCTCCTGCTGCCTTTTTCTGGGGGAGCTGCCAGCAGAGTTGGGATTTGCGTTCTCACCCTGACTCTTGCAGGGTGAACCTCAGTGTGAATCCTCTTTTATCTGCTGCTATTCATGGGAAATCAAGCAGGAGGGTTTATTTCTCACCTTCCACGGGCCTGTGGTAGGGGATGGAGCAGGTGGAGCAGATCCACGGAGGACAGACTGGGATGCACCCTGGGTTGAGGAGCCGAGGAAGGGCCAGGGATGGGTCAGAGGAGATGGTGTCTGGTGGGAACAGCACAGGGTGCCCCATGGTCCATTGCCAGCTTGAATTGAGGGACTTTTGGGAGGCGAGAGGTGGTGTGGGTCGGTGTGGGATGTCCCCTGCAGAGTGACTGGGGATGCCCAGGGCCCTCATGGCCCCCCTTACGTCTCCGTCCTGCCCTGGGGCATGCGTGCTCTCACTGCTGCCTTCTGCATTTTTGCAGTTGGAAAAGCAGCTCCTGCTTTTCCAAACAGGGATAGTGCTCAAAATTGATCGAACCTGCTGCCTTTTGTGTTGCTAATGGAGCAGTAGGTCCTACAATAATACAGGCAGGCAGCAGGACGGACAGGCACCCAGCTGGCAGTGTCCTGGGCTCTGTCTTTTCTAACCCCATCCCTCCTTTGCTTCCTCCGTAGGTGCTGGCGCCTGCCCGGGCAAAGGTGGCAGTGATGGCCGAGGGCAGAGAGCTCGTCCTGGTGCTGGAGAGGAACCAGTAAGTGTCGGGGCTGGGGCTGGGGAAGAGGCACTGGTCCCACCTGGAGCGGTAGTATCCTGGCCGCCCTGTCCTGGCTCTCCTGCCTGCACGGGAAGGGATGGTCTGGTGTGGCTTCCTGCCGGCTGCAGCTGATGCGGCAGTTTGGGCTGAAATGCTTCTTTTTTCCACTGCCCACGCCCGTGTTCTGCGAGAAACAGCCTTGGTTTGATGCCACGGTGCAGGACCCAGCACGGGTGAAGGCGGTGTGGGGTGCTTAGGGGATGGAGATGTGCCAGGCAGAGGGCCAGCAGGATGGGGGGCTTTTGGGCTGCTATTCCACGGGTAGGGCTAATCCTGTGCGGTTTTTTGACTGCTGGCAGTGATCTGCTGCTCTTCTGCTGGACTGGCCTTGGGGTTGGCAGCCTGGCGCCATTCCTGGGTGACCTCGCCATGTAGCCTCGCTCAACCTTTTCTGGGCTCCTTCTTTGGTTTGGCTTGGATGCAGGTGCCAGCAGCATCGTCCCCTGTGACGCTCACCCAGCCTGGCGTCCCCTCGTGCCGGGGCTGGAGCAAGGAGAGCGATGATCGCCATCTCCTGCCCTGCTCTCCTTGCCCCTCTCCCCAAGATCTTGTGGCATTTGTCCCTTTTTGGGCTCAGGTCCCTCCTGGTGCCAGGCAGCTCCTTGGTGGAGCAGGGCAGAAAGCTGATCTGTGCAGGACAGGCTTCTGCTTCCACTTCTGCTTCTCACCAGCAGCCGTGGGAGGCTCGTGCCTGGCAGAACCCTCTTCCTGCTGCTGTTTGGGCACAAAAGCAGCCACCACGGTGTCCCCTGAACATCCCTGCCAGGCAGCAGGTCCCAGCGACCTGCAGAGGGGCTTTTGGTGTGCAGGAAGGAGAACTGGGGGGTTCCCATGCATGTTGTTGTAGCACTATAGGCAATGGCGGGGTTGGCAGTGAGGGTTGAAAGCTCACGTGCAAAGCTTAGCCTTGTTTCTAGCTGGTGCCCCAGGCCTGCAGGTGTTCGCATGTCTTCTCATTACCCTGATTCTGGCTTGGTGCCACTTTGCCATGCTGAAGGGATGAGTGTGGCCAGGAGGGGTGAAGAGCATCTCTGGTGGCTGTGGTGCCTCTGGCAGGACTGGAGGAGCATAGGGCTTTGCAGGATGCTGAGCTCTGGATGAGGGCACAGTGAAGCAGATGGTTGGTGGCAGCAAAAGGGAGCTGAGCACCCAGGGCAGTCCATGGCACCCAGGGCCATCCATGGTAGCCAGGATCATCCATGGCACCCAAAAATATCCGTGACACTTGGGACTATCTGTGGCACCTAGGACCATCTGTGGCACCCAGAACCATCTGTGGCATCCAGGACTTTCCACAGCACACAGGACCATCCACGGAACTCATGGTAGTCCATGGCACTCAAAATCATCCATGGCACCCAGAATAATATCACAGAATCACATCCAAGAGCATCCGTGGCATCCAGGACAGTCCGTGGCAGCCAGGACCATCCGTGGCACCCAGGACAGTCCGTGGCAGCCAAGACATGGGAGCCAAGGACTTCCATGGCACCGAGGACCATCCGAGGCACCCAAGGCACTCCATAGGACCCAAGAGCATCTATAGCAATGAGGACCATCCATAGCACCCAAGACCATCCATGGCACCAAAGGCAGTCCATATGGCACCCAAGATAGTCCGTGGCACCCAAGTCTGGCTGTGCCTAGTGGCTGTGTCTACTGGGGACACATCCACACTGCTGTCTCGTGCCAGCTAACAGGGCTACCTTAGCCCTGCTAGCTCATGGGCCAGTGAGGCCATGCTAGACCTCAAATCTTCTTTCCTCTGGTACTGGGAGACGTGGTTGGCCTCCAAAACCATCCTTAGTGGTGTTTTCCAACAAGGCCTTCCCTTGTGCTGGAGTAGAATACACATCTCCTTGCCCTTCCTTCCCAGGCCTGCCTTGGAGAGGACATCCCAGTGGCCTGAGCCATGCTGGGACTCACCGTGCCCCTGGATGGGACTCGCTGTGCCCCTGGTTGGGGGATCGGCTCAGCCCTCCCAGTTCCCCCTATTCCCCAGGCATGGCATGGAGGCTTTTGCCTCTCTGCTGGCCTCAGGCAACCCGTTCCCATCCCCTTCCCCAGCCAGCACGGGCAGCCGCCCATCTGCCCCCGTGCTGGCTGGGCACTTGTCTTGCCAGGCTGCCCACAGGTCCCTTTCCAGGACCCAGGCTGAGCTTCTGTCTCCGTTCTCTGCTGTAACTGGAGTTACTGGTGCCAGGCACCCACTCACAGGTGGGCTGGGAAGGCAGGAACATGCCGACAGCAACATTTTTGGGGCCAAACTGGTTTCAAAATAGAAACCAAGAGGTGGGAGGGCTATTCTGGGGAGGCTGCTTGGTTTATTTTCTTCTGCTGCAGAATAAAAACCCTGGGACGGGGCCAAACCCCAGGAATCAAGGGCCAAACCCAGCCCTGCTTTGTCCTTCTTCGGGTGGCTGAGACCCCTGAATGCACGCTGTCCCTGGGGGGAGCAGCTGTCCCCACGGTGGCTGCAAGCTCCTGGTGAGGCGCCCGTCACCCTGACATCTGGGCAGGGCCTTGCAGCCTTCAGCGGCGGGGGAAACCCCCATCCCTTTCTCTTCTCTCCCACCACCCGTGGGGTCATTTCAGTCTAAATCCCCCCATCTTCTCCCCGGGACCCCCAGCCCCACGTGCTTGCTGGTTGCAAGCTCAGCTCTGGCTCTTCCCTGCAGAAGGAAGCAATTTGTCAGTGTGGGACGGGGCTGCGTCACGGGCAGCCCCGGGACCGGCCTCGGTGGGAGATGGCTGGCAGCTGGGGGAAGCTGAGGGACACAGGGTGAAGGCGGGGGGGTGTGTGTGTGCAAGCTTTGCTAAAAGCAGCCTGAACTTCCTCATGGTCAGCTCTGTTTTTTCGGGGACCCCGAGTCCTGTTCCTGGGGTGTTGCACCAGGAGCATCACCCTTGCTGTGCCGTGAGTGAGGTGACATGCCCAGGGCTGGAGGGAGTGACTGTGTCGGAGACCCCAAAATTCCTGTGTCCTCATCTGGACCCCGAGTACAGGGTTGATCCCTTCTTCTCCCAGCGGGATGCTTCCCCTTGAGGACTTGGGTAGTCCCAAAGGGAGTTTAGTCCCTATGGAGAAGCTGTCACCCAGCCTGGCTGCTCGTCCTCGGTGGTGGCGAGGTGGCCCCTGAGCCAGGGGGTGGGTGGGCAGCCGGGTTCCTCCTGTGCAGGTCCCCGTCCCAGGCCAGCAGGACCTCGAAGCAGTATGGGCAGCCCCTTCCTTGCTGAGACTCAAAGGCAGACATTGGAATGCGATTCCTGTCCCCACTGGCCGTGGGCAGCTGGTGGGGGGCCAGCCCTGACGCAGCGGTGATGGCCGCACTGCCAGCTCCGCTGCCCAAAGCTTTGCAATGGGGGGCTGTGAGGGGAGAGCATGCAAACAGCTCAGCCCTGCATGGCTGCACAGAGGCTCAGCACGTCCCTGTGCCGGGACACCCAGAGCAGCTCAAAGTCCTCACCCCTCTCCTCTCTCCGCAGGCTGCTGGCGCCAGGCTACACCGAGACGCACTATGCCGCAGACGGGCAGCCCGTGACGGTGACCCCCAACCACACGGTGGGTGCCGAGGGATGGGTGTAGCTCATCTCCGTTTTTCGGGGTGCCTTGGCATTGGGGATGAAACCAAAGCCCCACCGGGATGAGGCGTGGTGTTTTCACTGGCAGCATCCCCGGCTCCTGTCGCGGGAGGAATGCGGCAACACGTGGCTCCTGTATCTCTTGGCTGCGATACAGCACCTCGAGAAATAAACACAGGCAGCGCCGGGCTCGAGTAGCCCTTGCTTCCCCCGGCGTCCCCCCACCGGCTATTTGTCACCCTTCCAGCACGCCGAGCTGGGCGCGGGGCTCTCTGTGTCCCTGGCTGAACCGCCGGAGCCAGCAGCCTCCCGGCGCCATCCCTCCCATTCCCCGGTGCAGGGGGACACCGCTCGTCTGGCTGGGAAATGCAAAATGGGTGATTTTTGGGGCTGGGCGCACGGGGTTTGTTGCTGCCCAGTCCTGTGTGGTGGTTTCTAACGGAGGTCTCCGTCGCCTCTCTCCTAGGACCACTGCTACTACCACGGGCATGTCCGGGGCTACGGCGGCTCCTGGGTCGTCCTCAGCACCTGCTCAGGAATACGGTACGGAGATGTGCGGGGCGGGGGGCTTGCGGGGCAGACGAAGAAGGGGATGGATCCGGCTGCCCCCTTCCTCCCTGCAGGGACCCCCTCTGGGCACCCCTGGAGCAGCACCGATGGTCCTGTAAGCCCAACTCCAGATGTTTCATGGGGCTGATTTTCCATTGCTCCCCTTCTCCCATCCTTCACCCGACCCCACGTGTGGGTGGGCTGGGGAAGAGGCCGTTTTTCTGGCAGCATTAGCTGCCTTCAAGGAAATTTATCTCTGGGGGTGGCAAGATCCTGCACCCCACAGCAGGTACCCCAGAACTGAGCTTTGCCCTGTTGCAACCACCAGTGGCCATCCCGTGCTCACATGGTCTGACCGGCATGGAGGATATATTAGTCATAGGGCTGTACTGAGAGAGACACCCACCTCTTGTCTCTGCCCCCACCCCGGGTATGGACCAAGCTGAGGTGCAGTGAGTTTGTGGGGGCTCAGCAGGGGCTGGGGGAGCCGGAGTGAAAGCACCACAGGAGCCATTGGGGGCTGCTCTCCATTGCCAGGGGCCTGATAGTGCTGAGCAGCAACGCCAGCTACTACCTGAAACCCCTGGGGACCCCCGAGCCGGGCCACCACGTCATCCACCGAGCAGAGCACTTGCCCATCCGAGGTGGGACCTGCGGCCACGGCGACGATTTCGGGAGCACCGTTGCTGACATCGCTCGGCTCTTCCAGCCAGTGCCCCACCGGGTAAACCCATCCTGGGGTCCTTTGTTTGTGGAGGGACAGAGGGCTGAGAGCGGGGCCATCTCTGCCCCTGCCAAGTGCCTGCAACTTGTGGCAGGGTGTCCATCACCCTGGCATCTGGGCAGGGTTGCACAGGCAGATGGGATGTGCGGGGTGTCCATGGGCAGCTCACCTGGTGTGAGTCTGGGGAGGAGACCTCCGAGGGAGGACGTGTGGGTCGGGGATCAGTGCTGAGTCGTGCAACGTGGGATGTGATGTGAGGTGACATTGGGAACTGCACTAAAGCAGCCCAAATTTTCCTGGTCTCCTTGTGCCTCAGTTTCCCCTCTCAGCTGTCCTTCCTGGGCAGCTCTGCAGTGTCTGGGCAACCCGGGATGCCCAGAGCCGTGGGCTGCCCGTTCTTTAACTCCTCCAAGCCTTGCTGCCTGTCTTGCAGGTGAAGAGAGATGCCTGGAGGACCATGAAGTACATGGAGCTCTTCATTGTTGCCGATCACTCGCTGGTGAGCGCCACGGGGGGCAGAAACCTGGTCCCCTGCCGAAAAGCCAGGACCCCTCTCTGCCTCCCTCCCTGCTCTTCCCTCGGTGACCCTTCCCCATCCCCATCTCTCTGCAGTACCGGAACCAGAACCTCGACCTGGGCCTCACCAAGCAGCGCATCGTGGAGATCGCAAACTACGTGGACAAGGTAAGGGCCGGCAAGAGGGACCTACCACCACCTCCTTCTTTCCAGGTGCATGTGAAAGCATCTGAGCTCAGGGCCAGCCTGGTGGTGGCCCTTAGGGACTGTCCCCATGTCACTGGGGCTAGGAATTTAGGTGGCAGATGGAAGCACGCGGTGGAAAACGCTTTGCCACCCATCAGCTCAGCTGCAGCGGTGAAGAGGGTGCTGGCTCTTCACCCTGCTGTAGCGATGGGGACCAGCGCTGGCATCCTTGACACGAGCAGGGACATGCTTAGGCGTTGTCAGCCGATGGATGGCATCGTGCCACCCTGGCTGGATCCCGTGCCCGCCTGTGCCCCCTGCCTGTGCCCTGTAGAGCTCATGCTTGCAGGTGGATTTGGGACACGAGTCCCCGAGTCACCCAGCTGGAGGTAAAGCATGGCGACCCACCAGCTGGAATGCTGTGGCAGTGATGGAGGACGTACAGCCCATGCCAGTCCCCATCCCCTCCATCCCTGTCCCCTCCCTGCAGTTTTACAGGTCACTGAATATCAAGGTGGCCCTGATCGGCCTGGAGGTGTGGACGGAGCGGGACCAGTGCGCCGTCACCAGCGATGCCAACGCCACGCTCTGGTCCTTCCTGCAGTGGAAGAAGGCTCTGAGGTCACGCAAGAAGCACGACAACGCCCAGCTGCTGACGTGAGCACCCCTATGGACCCGGGGATGCTGGGGCAGGGGGGTCCCAGCTCAGACCGGGGTCTCCAAACCACCCCTGGGGTGCTAACTGCCCCTCTGTTCTCCTTTCCGGGCAGAGGGAAGACATTCAGGGGGACAACTATTGGCATGGCCCCACTGGAGGGGATGTGCAGTGCAGATAACTCCGGAGGTGTCAGCATGGTAAGGAGGGCATGGGGGTCTCCGCTGCTCCTCCCAGGCTGGAGAACCCCATTACCACCCTGTCTTGCTGGGGTTCTTCATGGGCTTGGAGGACCAGCCATCCAGGGTTGGTCTTGGGATGCAGCCAGAGAGTGAACGATGATGCTGGTAGTCCCTGACCCCTCCCAGATGTTGGCCAAGTATTAAGGAGGGTGAGAAAGGGCTGGTTTAAAAGTCTCCTGCCCCATAGAATCACAGGATCCCAGCACGGCGGGGGCTGGCAGGGCCCTCCGGAGCTCCCCCGGCCAGCCCCTGCGTGAGCAGCACCCCCAGAGCAGGGGCACAGGACCGCGTCCAGGCGGGGTGGGAATGGCTCCAGGGAAGGAGACTCCACAGCCTCTCTGGGCAGCCTGGGCCGCTGCTCTGGCACCCGCACAGCAAAGGGGTTTTGCCTCAGATTTCAGTGGAACTCCCCGTGTTCCAGCTTGTGCCCGGTGCCCCTTGTCCTGTCGTCGGGCACCGCTGAGAAGAGCCCAGTCCCACCCTCCTGACACCCGCCCTTCAGACACTGATCAGCACTGAGGAGATCCCCCTCAGCCTTCTCTTCTCCAGGCTGAACAAGCCCAGGTCTCTCAGCCTTTCCTCCCCAGGGAGATGCTCCATCCCCTGAGCATCCTTGTGGCTCTGCGCTGGCCTTGCTCCAGCAGCTCCCTGTCCTTCTGGCACTGGGGGCCCAGCACTGGACACAGCACCCCAGCTGCGGCCTCCCCAGGGCAGAGCAGAGGGGCAGGATGGCCTCCCTCGCCCTGCTGCCCACACTCCTGTCCATGCAGCCCAGGACACTGCTGCCCTTCTTGGCCCCGAGGGCCCAGCGCTGGCTCAGGGGCACTGGCTGCCCACCAGCACTGCCAGGGCCTTCTCAGCAGAGCCGCTTCCCAGCAGGGCAGCCCCAGCCTGTGCTTGTGCCGGGGGCTGTTCCTCCCCAGGGGCAGCACCTTGCCCTTGCTCCTGGTGAATCCCATGAGGTTCCCCTCGGCCCAGCTCTCCAGCCTGCCCAGGGCTCGCTGGATGGCAGCACACCCATGTACGCCCCCAGCTTGCAGCTAGCAGCAGCGTTGGGATCTCCTGTGTTGGGATCTCCTCACACTGAATAGCCCCTGCTTGTTCCCTGCTTGTGCTCTGGTTTTGTAGGGTTGTCTCTGCCCCAGATAGCTTTTATCCCCCTCCTGATGGGGTGATGGTGGCTCTGGTGACCGGTGGTCCCTAGGCAGGGTGGTGGTGTGGGGCACTGAGGTTTCTGGTTTTTTGGGCTCTGCCTTCCAAGGCGCCAGGTTTTCAGCAGTTGGCTTCAGCAAAAGAACTCCCCAGCCGTCCCAGGCAGAACTTTTAGGAGACCAAACCCCACTTCTGCCATGAATTCTCCTCCCGTCTCTGTCCCTCCCGTGGGATCCAGTTGCAATCCCAGGGATGCTGTAGTCCCTCCATCACCCTAACCCCATTCCTTGCTGCGGGGTCAACCCCTCTCCATCGCTCCCGGCTGCTGTGTTGACGCGTCCCCCATCCCTACGCAGGACCACTCGGAGCAGCCCATCGGAGCAGCCGCCACTATGGCCCATGAAATCGGCCACAACTTCGGCATGAGCCACGACAGCACGGGCTGCTGCGTGGAGGCCACCCCGGAGCAAGGCGGCTGTGTCATGGCAGCGGCCACCGGGTAAGTGGCGGCGGGGCTGGGATGCAGCCCCTAAACCCCCCAGCAGGCTGTGGGC
The DNA here is from genome assembly GCA_013400875.1 of Anhinga rufa. Classification (NCBI taxonomy): domain Eukaryota; kingdom Metazoa; phylum Chordata; class Aves; order Suliformes; family Anhingidae; genus Anhinga; species Anhinga rufa. Next base: position 15,520 of record VZTV01075589.1, on the reverse strand, counting down.
GCTGTTTGCAGCTGGGTGGGCTGGGGAGTGGGGAGGGGGTCCTGTCCTGCAAGGCACTGTTGCGGGTGCAATGCCCCGGTGCAAAGGGGGACCCGGCTGGTTGCCCTCCTCCCCGTTTGTCCTACACATCTCAATTCCCTGGAGCGAGCACGTCCTGGGGCCCACAGGCAGGCAGGGCTGGTAGTCTCCGAGGGGTAGCAGAGAGGTAGTAGCTCTATCCCAAAAGAGCTAGGGATGGAAGCAAATGGTAGACACATTACAGGAAGCCAAGGCATCTTCCTGTGCTAACCCACACCTCAGCACGATGAAATTATTCTTTATTGTAAGACCGGAGGGCAAAGGGGTGCCCGGTCCCTGGCCATGCTGGTGGGGACTCGTGGCATCGCAGGGCTGCGGTGGGGTGAGCTCACATCCCTCACCCCAACCCCACTAAATCTGGATGTGGGATGCTCCGGAGTGGCAGTCATTAGCTTTCATGCTCTCTGGCATCCCTCCAGGGTTTGCTTTCCTTTGCTTTTACCTTTTAATTCAGCCCAAAACTGTATGACGTTCAGCTGGTTGGTGCCACTTTCCCTTCCAAGGTCGTTCTGTTGAGTTTTCCGGCTCCTGACAATACAGTCGTCCCAGATTTCCCTGCACTGCAGAAAAGCAGCTGTTTACTCCCTGTTATTTGAACCCCCTGTGCTCTTCCAATTAATAAATAACAGTCAGAAACCACAATGCCGCTTCAGGGTGTCCCCCAGGCTGTTTTCCCACGGCTCTCAGGGCTGTCAGACTGCGGCACTGACCCCATGGGGTCTCTGCTTAGGTGGATCGTGGTGGGGAAAAGCACCGGGCGAGGCAGTTGTGCACTTGTTTAGTTATCTTACTAATTATCCTGCCCTCCCACCCACCGGCGCTGGGTGAACTGGTGCAAAACAGCAGCAGATGCTGTAGCTCAGCTGTGCCCCTGCTCACCCCTGCAGGCAAAGCGCTCTGAGCTGACATCTCCCTGTGACTTTTCTTCCTTATTTTTTCCTACATGGGCAGGAAACACATTTTTGATTGTCTTCAACCCCTCCCTATTTTCGCATTCATATACCAGCTTATTGGCTGTATTTCCTTGCTCACCCTCCCATAACTTGCATGGGCATGCAGCCATACAGCTCAAGAGATTTCCCCCAGACTTCAAAAATACTTTTAGAAAAAGCCTTCTGTGTCATCTTGGAAATGAAACGTCCTAATATGAAATACAACTTCTTTTCAGCTGTAGGAGGAAATGAAAGCAGCGCTGAAGCGGAGAGCGGTGCACAGCTCTTACTCTTTGCTTCCTCCTTCTTAATATTTCATACAAAAAACCCCACAAGCGTGCAAAATTACAGAAGAACCGTTCTCAGAGCTTGTTTAGAAAACCACTGTTTCTCTCTAGCTCCTTACAGGAAAGGCCAGTTAGACTGTGAAATGAAGAGAAATGAAAAAATATTAGTGTCTAATTTTTATTTTTTGCTGCTCAGGCCTTGTGAATTATTTAATATGGGTTTTTTTGTGTGTTTCTTTTCAATTTTTCTTTAATTTTTTAGAAGATTTTTCTCCATCTCAGTCTCAGAGGTATTTAAATAGCCCCACATGGGTATTTCCAATCAACGGTCTGGTGATAGCAGGCACATATTTAGCGGACATCCTGAGCAGACAGATACTGCAGATGTGGAGACCTGCCTTGTGGTTAGGGCGGGGGCATCTGTGGTGTCCCAGGTGCAGAGGACCGAGGCTCGGAGGTGACACCCACACCAGCACTGAGCTGGCAGAGCCTGCAGGCATGGGTGCTCCCTGGGCTTGGAGGTTCAGACCATGGGGGTCTCCAGTCTCCAAGAGGTTTCTGGCTGGAGGGTTGATGCTCTGGGGGTGGTGTATAGCAGCTCTGCTTGTCCACCTCATCCCATTCTGGAAAATATTTGGGTTCAGTGTGGTGTCTCCTGGTTGTTCATCTGATGCTCAGCCATGCGAGTTGGGCTGGGGGATGTTCGCGGTCTTGATGCATCTGGCCGGTGGTGGCTTCTGCTCTCGGAAGGGTTTGTGCCAGTTTGCCCATGTCCTTATTTCCCAGCTCTGACTGTGGTTTTCCACCTTCTTCTGGTCCCGATCGCCCTGGTTCCCATCCCTCCCCATCTGTCCCCCGCGCAGACACCCCTTCCCTCGCGTGTTCAGCTCCTGCAGCAAGAGGCAGCTGGAGAACTACTTCCAGAAGGGAGGTGGCATGTGCCTGTTCAACCTGCCCGACACCAAGGACCTGGTGGTGGGACGGAAATGTGGCAACGGCTTTCTGGAGGAAGGAGAAGACTGTGACTGCGGGGAGGTGGAGGTACGGTGCTGGGTGCTGCATTGCTTTCCTGCAGAGGCTTTTGCAGCTCAGCTCAGCTGCTGGGTGGCAGGACACGGCCCACATGGAGAGGGGTATTTCCAAGGCAAAGGGGTTTTCTGGTCACCACAGGGACTCCGTCCCAAGGGCTTTTCCCAGTCCCACCTTCCTAAATCCATGTAACCTGGTCCTGGCTTCCTTCTTGACTTTCCCCGGAGTGCTCAGGTCTTCCTCATCCCCCTGTGCCTCAGTTTCCTCATCATCAAAGTGAGAAGAGCAATGCTGTGATGGGTGGAGAAGGGGCTGGGGGCAGCAACAGGGAAGGGAAGGACTCAACTGACTGTGGTGGTGTCATCTTCTCCCCACGCAGGAGTGCACCAACCCGTGCTGCAACGCACACAACTGCACGCTGAAGGCAGGGGCCCAGTGTGCCCACGGTGACTGCTGCCAGAACTGCAAGGTAAGCCCCCCGCTATGTCCCCCACTGTGCCCACCTGCCCGCCTATGGGCTGAACAGGGAGATACGGCTCCCACCACCCCCCCGGGACTCACACACTGCATGTCCCTGCGGTCAACCACTGGCTGGTGCCAAACAAGGAGGTTGTGTCTTCTTGTGTCTGGAGGTTGTGTCTGCTCCAGCCTCCAAAAAGGGCAAGAAGGAGGACCCGGGAAACTCCAGGCCAGTCAGCCTCACCTCCATCCCCGGAAAGGTGATGGAGCGGATCATCCTGGAGGTCATCTCCAGGCATGTAGAGGAGAAGAAGGTTATCAGAAGCAGTCAGCATGGATTCAGCAAGGGAAGATCGTGCTTGACCAACCTGATAGCCTTCTCTGATGGGGTGACTGGCTGGGTCGATGAAGGGAGAGCAGTGGATGTTGTTTACTTTGACTTCAGCAAGGCATTCGACACTGTCTCCCATAACATTCTCATAGCCAAGCTAAGGAAGTGTGGGTTGGATGAGTGGACAGTGAAGTAGATGGAGAACTGGCTCAACAACAGGACCCAGAGAGCTGTGATTAATGGGGCAGAGTCTGATTGGAGGCCCATAACTAGCGGTGTCCCCCAAGGGTCTGTGCTGGGTCCAGTCCTGTTCAATATATCCATCAATGACCTGGACGAAGGGACAGAGTGTACCCCAAGCTGTACCGGGAGGCAGCAGCAATCCCAGCTTGTCACCTTTGGTGCCACTCAGTGCTGATGTTTCTCTCTCCTGCTGTGGCAGCTAAAGGTGGCTGGGACAGTCTGCAGGGAAGCCGCGGGATCCTGTGACCTCCCCGAATACTGCACGGGTGCCTCACCCTACTGCCCAGCCAACGTATACCTGCTGGATGGCTCATCCTGTGCCTACGGCGAGGCTTACTGCAACAACGGCATGTGCATGACCCACCACCAGCAGTGCATCCAGCTCTGGGGACCAGGTGAGTCCCGACAGCCCCAGCCCTGCCTCCTTGCCACCCCTCCCCAGAGCAGGGGCCACGCTGGGTCTCAGCTCTGTGTCTGCACGTGGGGTCTCCGTGCCCGTGGGGCTGGAGGGTGGTGGATGGAGGGGTTGTGCTGTCCCCATCCAGGGTTGGGGTCAACATCTGAGGGTCTGACTCACAGGTACCTGCTGTGCACAGCCCGTCTACCCTCTGCCTGTGGTCCCCATGCTGCACACAGCCCATACATTACATACAGCCCCCATGCTGCATATGATCCCCATGCTGCACGTCACTCCATATACTGCAAGTGACCTCCACGCTGTAGTGCAGCCCGTACGCTACGTATGGCTTCAGCACTGCATATGGCTCATGCACTGTATAGACTGTATATGGCCTCCTTGCTCTAGTTAGCCCATATTCTGCATATGGCCCTCACGCTGCCTACACACCCTATACTGCATACGGCCCATAGGTGATGTGGGTCATAAGGTGCACATGGCCAGATGCTTCCTATGGTTGTTACACATTTCATACACATACATATATATATATATATACACTTTATATGGCCACAGACTGCGTACAGCTCCCATGCTGCATATGGCCCCCGCTCTGCATACGGCCCATAGCTCATAGGCTCCATACGGCCATCTGCAGGGTATGGCCCTGAGCTGCATACCACCCCATGCACTACCTATGGCCACACACAGCCGCATGCTGCACCCTGCCCCTATGCACACTACAGCCCCCATACCCGCGCTCCCAACACCCCGCTCGCACCCGTGTACACCCCTCTGCTGCTCCCAGCCCATACAGGGCACGTAGGTCCCTGTTTGCATAGCGGTGCCGCCACTCCCAGGGCCAGCACCTGTGGGTGCCCCAAGAGGAGCTGCAGCAAGCACAGGGGGGAATCCTCCTCCAGGGCCAAAATTCTCTGCTAGACCCCAGAGAAAAAGGGATTTCACCCTTCTTGTGCTGTTCTTGGCGCAGCACATGCAGCAGCAGCTCTCTGGGAGATTTTTCCATGGTGTTTTCTCCGTGAGCATCCAGGTCCTGGTTTTGGTGTTTCTCCCTGCTGGCTGCTTTTCCCATCCCACACGGGACCTTTCCTCCCTCCCTGCAGGTGCCTGGCCGGCCCCGGACGCCTGTTTCCAGGACGTGAACATGGCTGGCAACACCTACGGCAACTGCGGCAAAGACAGCCAAGGGCGCTATGTGAAATGCGACAAGAGGTGGGTGCAGGGCTGGCGCCCATGGGCGCCTCATCTCTTCCTCCTGCACCTGCAGCCCTCTGCTGCCCACCCCTGTGAAGGGGCTGGTGGGGTCCTACCCTGACCTTCTGGCGTCACCCCTTGGGCCAGCTGTTTTGGACCTGAGGAAGCCACCAGGTCCTTCCTGGGCTCAGTCCCCATCACTGCTGGGAGGTTGTGCCACCATGCATCACCTCCCAGCCCAGCCTGAAGGGAAAATCAAAGACAGCATCAGCAGGAGATGCTATTTAGGGAGCGTGTGCTCTCCAGTATTCCCAGTTAGACCAGGGATGTTAGAGGGACCCCCCTGCATTTCTCTGTGCTGTCCATGATTTATCTAAGTCCTTTCAGAACTTGCCTCTCCCATCACAACCTCCCATGGTCACAAATTCAGAGGGGGGTGAGCCAGCAGGCAGCAGGGCAGGGGGTGAAGGGGCAGGGAGGGTGAAGCAGCAGATACCCACATCTCCTGCCCTCACCTCGGCTGCGACCTGCTCCTAGGGATGCTATGTGTGGCAAGATCCAGTGCCAGAGCTCAGCTAAGAAGCCCCAGGGGACCAATACTGTCTCCATCGACACCACCATCCGCTTCAACGGGCGGGAGGTGAAGTGCCGAGGCACCTACATGTACACCACAAAGGACGATGAGGAAGACCTCTCCGACCCTGGGCTGGTGATGACGGGGACGAAATGCGGAGATGGGATGGTGAGTACCTCTTCCTAGGGCTGGGGTCTCCTCCAGGAGATCAGCTCCTTGGCTCCTGTCTGAGCTCCAATGTAGACATTGGCTCTTCCCTGCGTTACAGCCACGCCATGGGAGGTAGTTCCCCCCATGCTTGCAGACATTGCCTTGATGACACCTCATTTCTAGACATCACCAGATGCTGTGTGTAGGCCACCAAATTCTTTCTCTGGCCTCCATACTTCTTTACTGATATAATGCATAGTGGAGCAACCCCAACAAGAATTGCATGCCCCGGGACTTGATGGATGAGGCTTCCTCCTATGAATAAACTGTTTCTCAGGGGACAGCTTTGTTAGGAATCAAGACAACGGATCCAAACAGATGCAGCTAGCTGAGCATTACTCTCTTTTACAGCCCCTGCATCTCCAAGTACTTTGCAGAGGATCAGTTCAGCTGAGAAAGGGCAGAAGCCTGGTAGACAACACGGTAGCAGAGATGCATGCCAGACAGAGTTGGCTGTGGAGATATGGCCTTTGCTATTTGGCGTTTTGATTGTGAAATTTTCATCCCGTTTTGGGATGGAAGGCCAAAATGTTGACATTTTCATGAGAAAGGATGGCTGGTTTCGAAATCTAGTGTCGTTTTTTTTGGCTGGTGCCTGTGTTTTAGGACCAGCTGGGAAATGCCTTCTCCAGGAGCTGCCAGGTGGGTTGTCAGGGGAGGGGGGTGGGAGCGGTGGTGGCTGGTCTCCACTGAGCCGTCCTGGATGGGGGAATGGCAGAGGTTTCCTGGGCTGTGCTGAAAATCGGAGTGAAATGCATTGGCCTGGAACAATACGATTTAACCAACCTGCATTTTCTAATGGACAACATCCTTCCAGAGGACTCCCATCTGTGAAGCCAGACCCCTCTCTCGGGTCTTTCTCTAACCTCAGCTTCTTGGCTTTCTCTCAGGTTTGCAAAGACCGCCGGTGCCAGAATGCCTCCCTTTTTGAGCTGGAAAAGTGCGTTTCCCGGTGCAACAGCCATGGGGTGAGTTATTGCCTGAGACCTACAGCAGGCTCCTGAGATGAGCACAGATTCTTAAGCAAAACCAAGTGTCTCCCGCAGGGATGAGCCTTGCAATGCAGTGGGCATCTGCTTTTCATAACTCTCACATGTGTCAGCTACGGGTGAGACTGAGCTGAGATCTTTGCTTTCCTGTGTCCAAGTCAGAGGAAGGTCATTCATGATGTAAGGACCATCTGCAAAATTTAGATCAGGGTCCAATTTGAACTGGAGAGTGTTTAGAGCTCAAAGCAGGTGCCTGTTCCCTCTGAGAGCAAAGTAAGAGTTAGAAACACAACTGGGACTGCAAAAAGGCAGGGGAAATGGTTCAGTGAATAGAAAGAGCCACTGTTGTCTAAAGCTTAAAGGCTACAAAGGTTTGACCACTGCAAAATGCAGGACTTTGTCAGATAAGGCAACAACAATGCTATGGTTTAATGGGAAGATCCCAAGGGGAAGATGTTTAACTAACTTCTGGCCTAACGCAAAGTATTAAGGGCATCAGGCTTGTCTAGTCAAGCGGTGTGAAAGCTGAGGGTATAAGATACCTATCTTTAAGGTTTCTGCAAAAAGCAGGGAAATGAAAGTGTCAGCAAGAAGATACCTCTGTACGTTGCAATCATACATTTGAGGACAACAGAGACATGACCCAAGGGGTGAATATTGGCAGGGGTTAAGTTCCTTCAGCCTTGACTCCTGCCATTGGCCACCTGCTCTCATCCCCACTGACCATCATTTCTATACGTCCCTCGTGGTCTTCAGTCCTCCTTCTCATCCTGCAGGTCTGCAACAGCAACAAGAACTGCCACTGTGATGCTGGCTGGGCTCCCCCCTACTGCGAGAAGCCGGGCTTGGGTGGCAGCGTGGACAGTGGCCCTGTGCAGCAAGACAGTGAGTCACAACTTCTCATCCAGCACCTTGTGATGCTGATGGGGCTGGAGCAGTGCCACGAGAGGGAGAAATGGGGTGATAAAAGCTGCTGACAGCTCTGCTCCCAGATGTGCTGGGTTGGGTCCGTTCAGGCAGGCTCACAGCCTGTGTCCAGCTCTGGTTGCTTGGTGGCCACCCATTTTTATCAGAGACCACCGGATGGTACTGCTCCCTCCAAAAAGGAGGTGGGATCAGCAATGATGTCTCAAGCCTGGGTGGCCGGGAATGGGCAGATGGGACCGACGTTTGCACTGAGTGGAGCCGGAGGCTGCTGGCTCTCCCAGCCCCACACTCATCTTTGTGCTTTCCCTGCCAGATCATGAAGCCATCTTAATAACCCTTCTGCTCATCTTCCTGCTCTTCCTTCTGGCCCTAATGATCATCTACTTCTGGTACCGGCGGGAGAACTCACTCCTGAATAAATGGATAAAGGAGATAAGGAGGAGGAGCCAGGAGGCATATAGGTGGGTGATGAGTCCTAAATCCCTTCTCTTAAAGACCTAGAGAGACCCCAGAATGTTTTCTTGCCACTGGCAGCAGCCAGCCTGGTAGGAATAGTTTTGGGGGAGCTGGCAGTGCACAGGGCCTGTTTCAAACTGGTATGAGACCTGGTTGAGATATGAAGAGCTCTCTCCTGGGACAATACGAGGCTTTGAGCTCTCCCCTGAGCAAAGGACAGGAATGGTCCTCTGGGCCGGACAACCCCGCAGAGTGATAACAAAGGTGGCCTGGTACAGAGGCGATTTCTTGCCATGTGTTCCTAGCAGGCTGCAAGAACTGGAAGAGCTCTAAAGGACCACTGAATTTAGATACTCTTATTATTTCCCCTCCCAGTACAGGTACAGCCACACACATACCTCAGAGCCCCTGCAATCATTTGAGAAGAAAACCCAGAATCAAACAAGCCCCTTCATTACCCTCATTATCTCAAGACAGACTTGTCACCCCTGCTCACCTAGCACTGAAAGACTGTTAATGATCTGTTATTGGAGACAGAATCTTCCCGATGTGCAGCATTTCGAGAGGTGGCTGTTACAAAAATGGTTGCTTTATTTTGCCATCTCTGATTTATGTCTGTGATCCTGGGCAGGAATAAAACCATCAGTCGGAAGTCAACCAGTGGCCATCCCAAAGCTGCTTTCACCTTGCGGAACATTTCCACCTCCAACCACACTAATAAAGTAAGTAATAACTTGCCTTCCAGGTTTGCTTTCCCTCCCTGGGACTTGATACTGTGGGTGATCACATCTCCCTTTAGCAACTGGGCAAGCAACTGGGCAAGCAACTGGTATTCTGTGCTCTTTTTTCTTTGTGTCTACACTGTAAGCCCTTGGTCAGTAGTACACATCCCTCTTAAAAGTGTGTCTGTTGAGCTCTGCTTGCTCAAAAAGACCCTGGTCATTGCCCATCACCATGGCAAAGCTTAGCAGGGGCTTTGCTATCCCACTGATGACTTTGTGCTGGGTCTCTGGGGAGGCAGATGCTTCTGCTGCTGGTTGCGTCAGCTCTGGTGACCTTGGGATGGGTAAGCCCAGGGCTGAATTTAGGAAGAACTTAGGGTTTTTGAGCATGGCTACCGTGGCTGAGAGTGGCACAGAAAGATGTCTCCCATCTGGTGGAAATCTGGTATGGATTCATCGTACCGTTCACCACAAGCTGGCCTTGCTCCAGATCTCCTGACACCAACACCTTTCTCATCCCTGTGTGCTCTCATATGGTTAGTGAGGAGTAAACATGTTCAGCTTTTGGGTGGGATGGTAAAAGCGGTGGTCCCAGAGAGTGGAATAAACACTCAGTGCTCCTCCTGCAACTCCCTAGCACCCAGACCTTGAGGGGACGTCTGCTTTTCAGCACCCAGGAAAATGCACCTAAGGATTTTCTCCATACTTCTTTTCTTGACCCTGCAGGCAACACGGGCTGCATTCCCCACCAAACCCAGCGCTCACCAGCCCGGCTCTCAGCCTGTCAATGTTGTCCACCCTCTTCGCCCGGCTGCCCACTCCATCCCTCCACGCCTGAAAGACTCCAAGCCTGCCAGGCCACCTCCGCCAGTCAGCAAATCACCTATGGTCCCCATCAAAACAGTCGTCTCCCAGGCTAAGCTGCCGCCTCCGAAGAAACCTCTTCCCTGCAGCCCCGTGAGGACCCCGCTGGTGAGCTTTGCTGGTTGGCTGTGCTTTCTTTCCAGACTCATAGAAATTCCCTGTTTTTTGGCTGCCTGTGGCTCTTTTGGGTTGGGCACTATTAAGGAGCTCTCACACCACCCTAAGAGATGAATCTGTTGCAATGGTGAAGAAATCTCATTAGATAATGAGAATATTTTAAGGTAGTTTGGGTGGTGTTGTTACATGCTTTGAAGCATCGGGAAGAGAGGGCAGGGAAGAGAGTTTTGTAGGAGGTCATTGGATGCTCCTCTAAGGATGTGGTCTCTCCCCATACACTTTGTGATCTCAGGTCGTCCCAAAGCACCAGCCGCCCCGTCGGCCACTACCTGGCAGTCCTCTTCTGGCCAAAGAGCTGCCTCCTGCACACGGACAGACCCTGCTGGTCATGGTCCCTCCTACCAACTTCAAGGTGTCGGGTACAAGTGCCATGAGCCACCCCACGAGGCCGTTAAAGTAAGTTGAGAGAGGAGTTGAGCTATCTCCCACCACTGCTGGGCTCCTGCAGGTGAACACGGTAGGAGGTCTTGTGGGTCACGTCTGGGTGGGACATTCCAAATGTCATTGTGGCGTGCTCTGGTCTGCCCCTCGTGGTTTCTTCACTGTGACTCGGGTTTCTCCTGCTCCTCCCTGATATAGCTGGTGTGTACAGGCCAGGCTGCTGAGGAGCAGGAGAAATGTCTGTGCTCTGGGGTGTGCAGGTCTGTGCACGCTGCTGAAGCTACAGAGGAGTTCAAAGCCCACCAACTCTGGGGTAACTGGCCTATAGGGCGTTGTGGATCTTTGGTACAGGGCATTTGGGGGGCAGCAGCAAAAGGTAGGAAGGAAATCAGACCTCCCAAATCCTGCTACTTGGGGAGCAACTGCAGCCAAAGTGTCCAGATTGGGATGCAATGTGCATAAACAATCCTGTGCCCTTGCTCCTTCCTGGATGGTGCAGGAGAAAAGCTTGCCCACCCAAGCAAGGTACTTGCAGGTGCCTGGGGTCTGCAGCCATGCCTCCACCTGGCAGGACCCCACAGGGTTTGGCCAAGGTTGGCCAACAGTGACCAAGGTTGGGACTTTGGGTCTTGTAAGGTCCTGGCTTAAGGGAGATGCCAATGCTTTGGGGGGGTGCATGTGGCCTCCCATCCCAGAGCATGGAGGGAGCTGTTGGTGCTCTGCTGGGGGACGGTGGAGTGAAGCGATGGACATTGATGATCCCTCTGATCTTTCCTCCCTGCAGGCCGATGCCACCTCAAAGGTGAGTCACAGACAACATGGAGGACCATGGGGAGATGGTCCTGGCTTGTGGGGAGATGGCCTTTGATTAAGCACTGGGCTGGGAACCAGGAGACTGGGAATTAAATGTTCACCTTCCCAGAGGCTCCTAGATGAGCAGGACATAGCCTCTCTGGGTACCCTAGCAACATCGGGGCTTGGGCACATGTGTCCAAGGGAATGGAAGATGTCGGTTTTCCAGTTCAGAGCTGGGAGATTAAGTCCAAGTCCTTTACAATATCACTACTACTTTCAGCTCTTGCTATACTGCTAAATCCTCTGGATATGGGTCAGTGGTGCCTCAGGGATTGTGCTTGCATCTGCTCCTGCTAGCCAGGCTTGTGGGCTGTATCCAGCCATGCAGAGAAGGCACCATGCTGGACTGAAGCTGGCCCTTATTCCCAGACAGTCTGCTTTGCTAATTACTGCCTTGACCCTCTTACACTACTTTAGGTTCCTATGCCTTTGTAGTTGACACCACAAAGAGGCTGAAAATGCTCCAAAATTTCTCAGTGTAACTCAATCCCTATAGCTTATCTCTTCTAGTAGATAAAACATGCCTGTTCTGCGATCTCAGAAGAGGAAGACTGGGCGTATCCCAGCAGCCAGACTCAGCTCCCTTCTGTAGGTGGTGTAGTTTTGTCCTTGCTGCCCACTGAGAGCAGTCCCTGGCCATCCTCTCTTGAAACATGGCCCATGTCAGAAAGTGCAGACTGGCAGGGACAGACTTGTGCCGGGGAGCAGGACGTGCCCATGTCCCGGTCCGTATTCATTACTTGACACCGCCAACATGCTAGGAGAAGGCCAGGGAACTGTTGTCTCTCCTGGGTGGATGAGGTGAGAGATTTCATGAATTTCCAGGATGGATTATAGGGTCCATATCAGGTTGGTTGATTTGGTGATGTCTCTTGGTAGCGCATGAACCACCTCAGCTGTTCTTGGGAAGCCAAGAGCAGTAATCCCTTGGGGGACATCACTCCCACAGTTGACAGGCTCCTAGTTCTCACTGCTGGTTACTGCTCGGTGTCACCACATGCTTTGGTGGACTCTGCATCCTACTGGGGTTTTGAGGGTACACCAAAGGAAAACACCTCAAAGCAATACAATCTGGGGTTCTATCTTTGAGAGAGGACATGGGTGACCGTGGCAGTCCCAGGTCCCCTCCGGTCTCAGGGACAGCGGCTGGTCTGTCTTCCCTGAGCTGTGGAAGGATGGTTGTGGTGGAGGTGGTGAACACTTGGTCTCTGCACTCAAATGAATTGTCTCCTTTCTCTTTCTTCTTGCTCTAGGCCAGTCCCGGCCATCAAAGTCCAATCAACCTCCTTCCCCTTGAAGAAGTGACAAACCAAGGACACCTTAAACCCATCCTTCCTGAGCTGGCTCTCCTGATTTGCACTGCTGCTGGCGACAGGGGTCTTTTATTCCTCTCTTGTTTTATTTGTCTTTTGATACCAGAGGACTATTTTTATAAGACAGAATATATATTCAGCACAAAAACTGTAGTGGTGGTGGGAGGAGAGGGGAAATTGGTACCATGACGTAACTAAGGGTTGGGGTGGGTTGGCAGTGGGGTTACCATGATGGAGACTCCACCACAGCTCCTGACATCGCTTCCTGGCCAATTTACCCCCCAGCTTTAGTTTCTTCTTGACATTGCACATGGGATGGGATGGGGTGACCTGGGGACAAGTGAACACCCAACACTGATGAAAGATGCTGACAACAGTGGCAGCAAAAGCCTTGTAATATCCTTCTAGCTACCTCCTCCTTCTCCTCCAGGATGG
>VZTV01075584.1:0-12585 GCA_013400875.1 Anhinga rufa | reverse complement strand
ACAGCCCTGTAGGAGCTACTGTGAAGAACATTCACAGCCAAAGCCAGCACCCTATATTTATTTTATTCTGAGGATAAGGATATCCTAATGATTTCCCTTCATGCTTGATTTTGTTCCTGTTTGCAGTGGAACTCCTGCTGTCACTCTGTAAGTATCTGACTCCAAAGTCTTTGCAAGAGCTAGTGCGACTGAGAGCAGAAAAGGTGAAGTCAAGCTAAAGAGACCTTTACCAGCTCTAAAAACAGCTGCTGCTCTCGCTGCTGCAACTGGTTTATAGCTCATCTGGAGAACAACAGTTCAGAGCCCAGAACTGTTGCCTCCAATGATTTATTTGGCTGTGCTCGAGTTTGGCGACGTGCTGTATAATGTTTTTTGCATGGAAGTGTCACTCTGAGGGAGGTTTAATTGCTTTCAGCATGAATGGTGATGAGAACGCTTTGGAAAAGCTATTTGCATACATTTTTTTCGAACGCCAAATGTGTAACTTCCTCCACGCTCAGGCAGTCTGAGGCTGCTTCTCTGCATTACTCAGCTTCGCTGGGTGCCTCTGGAAAATTAACAACCAGAAATTCCCCAGCATGGAGCAGAAAGTGAAACCCGGGGCCAGTTGGTTTGAACGTAGGATTATGTGTAACAGCTAAAACAGCAGGACTTTGAATACGGGGTTGCAAGCTACAGACACAGACCGCCCCGGGCCCCCGGCACTCAGGGCTCTCCAGCCAACACTGCTGCAGAAGTCCAGGGCGAAGCAAGGGCAAGGGCACTGCCTGGTCCCGGGGTCTTGGCTTGACTTGCTGAGCAGAAGAAAGTAAATGAGCGATTTCAATAGTGTACGGCTGTTGTCAAATTGCTGAGCTGCCACCAAGGGCAGGGCACCCACCTGCTCATAACAGCACCCGCACCACTGCTCACACCGTCTTCTCAGTACTGATCCTGGAAAGCATCAGAGTCATCCCTCTGATGATCTTCACACAAGGCCGGGAGGTGCCACGCGCAAATCCCTTGTCCTTCTTTCTTCACAGAATTCAAGGGCAAAGTATCTCTTGAGTGGCCTTGGAGGTTTCCGCAGCATCGGTCATGACAATCTGGTCTAAATAGATCTTTACTCCATCGCATATCTCACTACAGGGCAGTTCAGTTTTGTAATTACTTAATGCTTTGAAGCATCAGCTGTTGACACAAGCAGGACCCTGCCTATAGGAGGGAAATAGGTATTGATTTAATGCCCTCAGTGCAAGGGATCCTAAGGCACCTGCAAGCATATTATTTTGGAACTGCAGCCATCCCCCTAAGCGAGCTTACTGCCTGTGCATTTCCCCAGATACATGCTCTTTTTCAGCCTAGATGTTTTACCCGGGGAGAAGAGAAGAGTTATTTACAGCAGTCCAGGATTTGCAGTCTGGTTGGCAGCACTGTACAGCAGCCCCAGCTGCGCTGCCACACACAGCAAAAATCAGGAAGAAAAAGTAGAGCGTTTTTCTGCCCAGTGTATGTGCTGCAAGACCAACACCTTCTGGAAGCGTCAGATTTGTTGTGGAGGTGCTGGGCAGCTGCATACGTACGTGTGCTGGATCAGCACCTTTCAAGCGCGATGGATTTGCTGAGCGTGTACAAACCATCTGCCCAGGAAAGCCACAAAGAAAGGCACCAGCCCTGGTCCCCCACCCAGAACGGCAGCGGTCCTGTTTGCCCACAGGGGAAGACGGCAGTCGTGTCAGGGTAGACCCTGAAAGAGGCAGAGCACGTCCTGATGGAGACCACATTTCTGGTGTGACGGGGTTGTCTGTGCCAGCCTGGATACTGTGACACAGCACTATTTGTGCTGGTTTGGTTTTGCACATGTGGCTGCATGTGTGCTGTGTATACATCTGAACAACAGGAACAAGGGCTGCAGTCCGCGATCAGGCTGAGCCTGCTCTGATAGTTCCCCCAGGGTGCTCGAGAGCTCAGCCCAAGCCCATGCCAGGGTCTGCAGCTGACAGTGCAGAATTACCCCGGGATGCAGGGCAGGAAAGGCAGAGCATCACCAGCGAGTACGGGAACAGTGGAAACTGTATCAAAACAGAATCATCTAAACTGGAATTTAATCAAGACACCAGGGCTCATATTTGCTTGTTATGAACAACCTGAGTGGCTACATAACATAACTGCAGCCAGAAATATTCCAATTAGAAATCAGGCTGAATTTTGTAAGAGCAAAAGTGGAAGTGATAGTTTCTTTAGTTCTTGATGTCACCCAGTTAAAGCAGTATGATTTTCTGGAATTTATGTGTCAGCCACGCACCCTGCCTTCCTGAGACACAAGCTATGGGGTTCATTACAGGGTTTTACAGATGATACTTCATGGCCTATGATACAGAGGTGTCCAGCCGCGATGACCTAATGGGTCTGCTGGCCCTAACTGCTCTGTGTCCCCAAAGAATCACCGCCTCATGATTCAGAGGGAAGAGAGGTACTCCCTGCATTACCAGCATGACAGCTGGTTTCAGCCAGGTTCACAGAGTTTCTCATCTTATGCAACCTCCATTAGTTATTCACAGCAACTGACTGCGGCTAGCAGGCGAGTTTGCCAAGAACGGTGCCTAGTTACAACAACAAACCGGGCTTGGCTTTGCCATGGGCATATTTTTCTCAGATAAACCAAAAAAAAATAAATTTATACAGTGTGCAGTTCATTGTACACAACCTGGATTTAAGCTGTTTAGTTTGTAAGGGTATTTTAATCTAAACAAGCAGCTTTTTGTTATCATTTTCACTAGTACTGCAGATTTCTAGGTTTAGAAGAACACTGATCACTTTGAGCCAGTACCGCTTCACTGGGATGGAGGGATTGGATGTCATACGTTGCCATCGAAACCCGGAGGCCGTGCCACCATTTTTCTGGCAGCATCCCTGAAATTAACTGGAGTGATATCAGCCGAAGGCATGACCCCAGGGCTTTGCCTTGGCTTTCAGAGCCGGGGGAGCTGCTGGGTTACAGCATCACCTTGCCGCACAGCCAGGGCGAGACATGGGCAGCAGCACCGCGGCAGTGGGCAAGGCACCCACTTCAATCCGTATGCCATGGCTGGATGGATGTGACAGAGAGAAGGAGCGGCTGAATCTGCTCAAAGAGTCATTGCAGGGGTGAAAGGAGGCTGCCAGAGCTGATCTCTTCTTGGAAAGAGAGGAGGATCCAAGGAGAATGGCCTTGCCGAGGAAAGGAAATAATTAGCTTGCCCTCGGCTCCTGCTCTTTCTTCAGCGGGCTCTCCTCCTCCAGCGCTGCCGGCTGCCGGGCACTTTGCCGCTGGACTGGGTCTGGCTGGGGTGGCGTGGGGTTTCTTCCGAGGTGCTGGTCGGGTGCTGTGGTTTGGATTTTTGACTAAACCAGTGTTGATAATGCCCCAGTGATTTAGCTGCTGCTGAGCAGGGCTGGCACAGCATCAAGGCCCTTTCTCTTTCCCACTCTGCCCCTGCAGCAAGGAGGGTGAGGGGGTGAGAAGCTGGGGGGGGCACAGCTGACGCCAAGTGACCGAAGGGATATTCCATGCCACAGGGCACCATCCTCAGCAATAAAAGCTCAGGGGCAGGAGGAAGGGGGCACGCTCAGGGATGGGGTGTTTGTCTTCCCAAGTAACCCCTATCCGCGTTCGGAACGGCCGAACACCTGCCTGCTGATGGGAAGTAGTGAATGAACTCCTTATGTTCCTTTGCTTGCTTGTGCAGCTTTGCTTCACTTGTCAGACTGTCTTTATCTTGACCCACTAGTTTTTTCTCCCTTTTGCCCTTCAGATGCTCTTCCCCACCCCACTGGACGGGAGTGAGCAACTGGGTGGGGGCTTACCAGCCCACCACAGCTAGCTAGGTTTCCTTCCATTCATCCTTTCTGCTTCGTTATATATCCCCTCTGTCCTATGAGATAGTTACCGCTCCTGCCAGCGTTAAATCTTTGTTGTTGTTGCTTTTTCACTTTACCTCTCTTAAATCTGTACTCCTCCCCTTACCTCTCCCCCAGGCCGCAGCGGCAACGTTGCTCTCTCGGGGCAAGAAAGGCCATACGGCCATGGGAAGGGATGCCCCTCTCTGATACGGGGCCTGCCTGTTGTGGGTAGGTGTGAACAGGAGCTGTGTTTTATCAACAAAGCAATTGCTGTCCTGACAAGGGATTACAGAGATAACAGAAGAAGCAGAACATTCTTCTAGGGAGACCCTTCAGAGGAATGCCCATAAAACCCACTGCCAGCTGCCTCTGATGGAAAGGAGACGTGAGAGGAAGCGTGGCCTACTAGTCAGAGCAGGAGTTGGCACATTGAGATTATTATTTTTCTCTCTGCTGTCACTTTGCTGGATGTCTGGCCATCTGAACTGGAGACCTGCATCACTGCAGCTGTGAAGCTCCTCTCCTCCAGCAGAGGCACCATGGGCAGGGTAACGGAGTACACCTACAAAATCTAGATCCTACTGCCTGGATTCCCAGCAATATGCTAGGCAGCACTGGGCGGTTTCTGGCTGCATCAGGGCTACTGAGCAGAAGCAGGCTGGAGGCTGGGCAGACCCAGCTGGTGGGAAACCTGTGTGCCCACTGTCATTAAAGCACACTTTGGAGTGCCCACCCCAGATGCCTCCCTGTGACCCAGCTGCCTTTGCCATGCCATCGATTACTTGCAAAGGGCAGAGAAGACTGGCATCCTTCTCGGAAGGGCTCTGCATTGCCTCCCGCAAGGGCTGGCAGGTTTCGGAGGCAGCTCGAGAGCAGGCTGCTGGTGTGAGCATGAGGTGACAAGTCCTGGGAGTGCCCAGCAGCTCCAGGCTACCGCCGTGAGCAAGAAATGCAGTTGTTTGTACAGTTGTTCTCTTCTCCCATTCCCATTTGCTTGTAGACATGTCACAGCAGATGCTTCTCACCAGTACAAGGGATACTTGGACTCTTTTGGGGCTGGTACCAGTAACTGTAATACAGCTAACAAAACCCTCTGTTTATCAGAGCTGTCACAAAGATTTGTGAATTCCCACTGACAGAAGGGCTTTCAGGATAGTCTGTAATAAGGAAGGAGGAAGAACTTTTAATTTAAATGCCAACAAGAGTGCAATACAGAAAATACCTAAACATTGCCCTCAACAAAAAGGTATTCAGCATTACAAACAACCCTGGCAGAGGGGCCAGCAGTGAAGGACTGCTGCGGGAGGGAGGAAAGCAGGGGACAGGCAAGGCCAAGCTTCCTGCAGCTGGTATTCGGGTTTCACCTCCCGGGTGATGAATGGCTTCTGTCCGGGAAGCAGCTGCCGCCTGGCCACGAGGGCAAGGGCAGACACAACGCTCGTGGTCCCCCTCGCGCCCAGACCCACATCCATGGAAGCTGGTGGCAGCTAGGGCCAGAACAGAAAAGGAGGTGGCTCTGCTCACATCTTGATGCAAACAGGGGACAGGCTGCCAGAGGAAGCTGCAGATCCTACAAGTTTCCACAATTTCAATACACTGAAGAGTAGCCGGAGAGGCTATCGGGAGCAGGACTGCATCTGCTTGCCCTGCTCTTTGTCTCTCAAGATGTGTGCTTACAGTCCCTGCTGGCTTTTTGCAGGGGAAGGGGTGGGATGTTGTTTTTTTAAATTCTAATTGTAGCCTGACCATAATTGATTCTTCCATTCTTGGTTATTTTGTTTGTTTTTCTCAGTTTACAAATGGTGGTTTCTACTGCTGGCATCTTCGTTCCCTGTCATCCCCTCTATGCATCACCCCCACACATGCAAAGTGCCATCAGATTCTGGGATGGATACACATGCACCAAATATATAGATACACTCCAGAAACGACACCTGCGGCAGGGTGTGGGAGGCTTGAACTCGCAATGCTTGTTTGAAACTAAGCATCGAACAGCCCCTTAAAGACGAAATGAGATTGACTTGAGGAAGACATTCAGGAGGAAATGGAAAAGGCAGTACTTTGTCATCACTGCCTTCTCTCGCCTCATTTTCTGAGCATGCAGAAGCATTTGGAGGCCATTGCTGGAAAGAAGACCCAGGGCCTGCAGGATCTGCTAGCCTGACACAGGGCGGCTGCATCCCAAGGCCTGGCAGAAGACACAACCATGGAGCTGCATCATGCTGGGCTCCAGCTCTTGGTACAGTCAGCCCGTGTGGCTGGTTGCCTGTGGTGGCCAGAAAGGTCAGATAAGTAAGTGTTGTTAGCGAGAGCCATCTGTGCTGGTAAACAAACAGAAACCTGCTTCCCGGGAGATTAGGGTGGGAACGTGGAAGCAGATTTCCCCAGTCTTTGCTGGTCTCAAGTGCTGCTCAGGGGGCAGGGGGCCCTTGGAGATGTGCTTCCCAGCTCACCCGTTGACTTGCTGGCCGTTTCAGGGCCGTTTCTCCGGCCTCTCTGTGCCTCAGTTTTAGGCATTTGTAAAATAGCAACTGCCTCCTGCCAAAGCCTGTCACTAAGCATAACCCATTCACAGTGGGAGAGTCACATCTTGAGACAGAAGGCCCATCGCACACTGCTGCGAGAGCGGACTCGGATGAGTCACGGCGCACAAGCACAGCACCAGCTCTGAAATACATGAAATGCCTGAGTTCTCGAAGAAAAAAAAATTAACTGTTTAAAAGCAAAACCGAGGGAGGGCAATTCCTCTATGTCCTGTCTCTGGGGCAGCACCTCCTCTCCCCACCTGACAGTGTTTGAAGCATTTACCCAGCAGAGCCTGTCTGTTGGGAAGCCGGCGAGCTCTGTGGATGGGGACTGTCCTGTGTCTGCCTGTCCAGCAGAGCAGTTGTTGGTGCGTGGCAGGACACAAGCCAGCATGAACAAGTGTCTGGTGCCAAAAATGAGGAAATGAGGTTGGGGTCAGGAGGGCTGCACTTCCTTGGAGGGCAAACAGGGCTGGAGGAGTCAGCCATCCCTTCTCAACAAGGTACTCGTCACACCATCCCCATGTCCAAGGCGAGGGAGGAGTTCAGTCTCCTCAGCCCGTGTATTCAGCCACTTGACTAGCAGTGTCAGCGGGTGACACGACAGCGTCCTTAGGAGTATTCCCTCCTGCTGCCCTTTGGGTCCCTGTTCCCAAAGGCTGATTCCATTTGTTTGCGTTTCAGGCAGATCACCTCTGGCAACTGGCTATAGCAGCATATCTTCCTGGGCTCTGACTACAGCCATATGATGTGCTCCCCTCTGCCACTGTATTAATTCCAGATTTAGCATGTCAAAAACAGACAAAACATGAAATGTAAAGCAAACAAACCAAGCATCCAATAGTTTTGAACAACAAATACCAAAGCAACAGGAGAGGCATTATCTGCTGAGAACTCATGCCTGGAATTTGTGTCTCTCTCTATTTGTTTGTATTTATACATATAAGCGTGTGTGTATATGTATGCACACAGGCATATGCCTACTGCATATATCCAGAGAACAAGAGAATAAGACGCTATATATACTAAGATACATTAAGAAGATATAAAACCAAATCTATATAGTGAAGGGTTTAAAACAATTTTCAGCATTTTATCACTCAGCCTAAGAGAATCCTTCCCATCTGCCCAACGGCAATAAAGCAAGCAAATTACACGGCTGACTCTTTCCCTACCTTCTTAGCAGCATGCTTAACCCTCACCTGTATAATAAATAAATGTACTGATTTTGATAGCAAAGATCATTCATCCTTCCTTTTAAAGTACAATCAGTTCTCTCAGTCTCATACTGGAGTGCAGGAAAATCGAGAGAAGGGAGTAGGAGGAGATGATCTTTTAGCACAGAGATTGTTTCCAGGCCAATGCAGCTCCCCGGCATTCACATCCCAGCCTGCCAGCATCTTCAGGAGCTGTGATGGAGCTGATGCTGGGGGATGATGAAGCCCCCAAATGGCAAGTCTTTTGAAAGCAGTAAGTGCCCTGCTGCCACATAGGCATTTCCTCACACACAGCCTACAGATACTGCCATTTTAAGGCCACTGCTGATTTTGGTATTTATGATATTGCTGATTTTGCCAGACGTCTTTGAAATCCCAGGCTTATCTTGTTGTCTGGCCCATACCATATTCCATGCCAGAATTAGAATCTAGCTTCAGGTGAGCTTAGAGCAGAAGTGCTCTTCACACCCTGGGAAATATTTTATTTTTACTATAAAGCCAAGCTATAAAGGTGATTGAGTTATTTCAATATTTGCAGGATAGTTCTACAGTAAATCTAGGTGAGGCACTCCCACCTTCTCTACCATATCTGGCAGCTCCTCCCACTGTCTAACTACCTGCAGGAGGAAGTTCAGTGCTATTTCAGGAGAAGGACTTGAATCAAGGGTTAGTGTTCAACCTGCCTGAGATCACAGTGTTTATAGATAATGTAAAAAGTTAATCCGTATCTCTCCAAGGCCAAAGACTGCCCTAACTGACAAACCTACTCCCTAGAGTGCGTCTGGCATGCCCTTGCTCTTTAGAGCTCACACCTCCACTTGTAAGAGAGAGCAAAGTCCTGTGCCTGTAAATTAGCGCCTTCCCCTGTTTCCAGCACAAGGTTACAGCTGGTCACCTACTCACCCATGTCTGCCCTCCATGTTCCACATAGCTATCTATTTAGGCTGCTCTGTATAATTTAAGAATTAAAACTAAACACTATGTTACCTACAGCCACATCATCTTAGATGAGCTTAAACAACTGTGAAATTCCTGGGATCTATTAAAAGCAACATTCAGCGCACACATTAATCAACAGATGCTCGGTAGCTGTGCAGCAGAAAACCATGAGTGAGAAGCAGGCTGAAAGGCCTCCTACCAAAATGATTACTTTCTCTTGCAACCAAGTCTTTGAAAAACCATCTGTACAGCAATGCTAAGCCTATGTTTTGTTCAGTGGCTATCTCAGCGGTAGTAAGTCTGACTTACCCCTTCTCAGTGGCGACAACAGGTCAAGCAAGCAGTGGTATTTCCTGCTGATGAGTCAGAGATGAGACATGAAAGTCACCGTCTCTTCACACAGAACATTTTAGACGTTATAATTTGATATCACTTGTGGTTACTTCACCCATAGTGCTCTGCTCTGAAGGAAAACTCTCCATTTCAGTGGAAATGTGACAATTCACAGTGGCTGACTAACTGCACCTCCTGGTACCTGGGGCATCCTGTTCTCACACAGTCACTTCACCCAGCAGCCCTTGACCCCTGCAGCCGCTGTGATGCTCCCCCCTTCCCACAGGGGTCCCTGGGATCCTTGTCCTCCTTCTACCTTTTTCTGGTTTTTTTTCCCCTTCAGATCCTAGCTTTTGTAATGTTCAGTTCTGTGTTTGTTTATCTAGATTCCCAGGCCTCTACTTTCCTGGCTCAATCCTCCTTCCTTCCACGTCCCTTCCTGAACCCCTCCCATGGCCCCCAACACCCATCTGTGGTTCCCCTCTGGCCAGGGCCAGCAGGCACAGCGAGGAGAAGGTCAGCTCGCATCCTGAAGAGTTACATCTGCAGTCATCCCTTTTCTACACCAATCTCTCATGATTAAAAGCACATGACAGCTACAAGGCCAGTAAAACAAGCCAAGTGTGGAGTTTCCTCATCATGCCAGTTGAAAGAATTAAGGAACAAAACCAACCGAAAAAATGAGGCCAAGGCCAAAACCAAAAAAGCCCAAAACAAAACAAAAGCAAAGAAAAACAAAGAGAAAGCAAAACAGCTAAAATTTCTGGCCTTCGTTCTTAGGCCAGATGACCTGCTCTTCACACCAAGAAAAACTCGAGTGACTAGGAAAGATAGTTTTAATATTTTCTTTATTCTGCACCAGCCTCATGCAGAATTGAACACTGCTCTCGTGACAACTGCAAGAGCCCATTGAAACAGGTGAAGATTACACGCGACTCTAGTCATGCCCTTTTCCCTGACGTACACTGCTGCAATGGCTCTACTTCTTCCACCATTTGCTGATTTGCTTTTAAGAAACTTTGCCCTTGCAGAGGGATGCAGCTACTCCTTTTAATGCAGAGCAGCATAGGCACAGCTCTAAGATATGGAGGAAGGGGGCTACAGGGAGGAGGAGCAGGCTTGCCAGAGCTGCACAACAAAAGAGGCACCAGTTATGAAGTGCAACAACGGGGCTTCCAGCTGCACAACAGGGAAAAAGTTCTTCACCCTGAGACGGTGCAGTCCCAGGGCAGCTGGGGATTCTCCATCCTTAGAGATTTTCAAAATTTCTCTGGACAAGGCCCTGAGCAACCTCCTCTAACTTTGAAGTTTGCCCTGCTTTGAGTAGGAGGTTGGACCGGAGCTCTCCAGATGTGCCTTTCAATGATTTTTTCCTCTGATTTCTAAGTGGACAGGATAAGGACCAGGTGAGGAGGACTGGGCTGCACAGCAGGGGAGCTTCTTTCTGTCGTGTGACCCAGAGCACGAGCCGTACTGCGCAGAGGTGAGATGTATGTAACCCCACTGTCCTTCAATGCCACACTCCTACACGTTCTCCCTCAATCCCTTTCAATTTAACTTCTTTCATTTTCACTGGGGCTTCCCAGAAAAGCAAAAGAAAAACCCCCAAAGTTATTATAAGTCAAAAACATGCACAATTGCAGAAGACTGATTCCTTTTTAGAGATGTTCTCAAGGGAAATACTGACAATTCACTTTTAGGCAACCAGCTACTTCCAGCCATCTAGAGTCTCTGTACTGAAGCGACCCTCCATACCCCTCTGGTGTTTTCACACATCACATTTGGAGTACTTCACAAATACTGAAACTGGCCAAGGGCTGGCAAAGTCTGAATTTAAATTTTTGCACAAAAAAGGAAGACAGCATTCACAAGGAAATTTCCTATGTTTCATCAGCTTCAGTGTAATACATTCTGGATCAAGCTTCATTATTTATGGATGAAGTGTTGTTCCTAATCTCCACCCCAGATCACTGTGAAAACTGAGATCAAGGAGCAGAAGCACCTGAGCTCCTGATGTGTTGGAAGCCCACAGTCCCTCCAGTTCCCAAATGGAGTGAGATGTGTACATCACCTCTGGAAATCAGCTTGTACTACCTTGCAAAGTGCCAGCCTCATTTTTTGCTGGCACCAGTGATCTTTAAGTGCACCACATCACACATGCCTAAACTGAAGTCACGCACTCTAAATTGTCCCAAGCACTACTGGGATGGAGAGAATGAGTTAAAGCAGATGGGGATTAGCAAACTGCAGATTGTCGGAAATTAGCCAATGTGGAAGAAAAAATTGGTTATAACTGTAGTAAGACTATCTAAGTAGGCCACCACAAAACCACATCAGAAGATGAGAGGAAAGGAGGAGGTTGGGTTCAGTCTCACTACAGGAAATCAGAACCTCTCCAGCTCTGCCCCACCTGTGACACAAAGAGGAAAACAGCTGCTGCCCAAATCTCACTGTTTTTTACAACTCACACGTGTTCATACCTATTTGAATGGCATTTACTTTCATGGAGATAGATCATATCAGTGTCAGTGTGTCTCTGCCATGGATCTACAATTTCATTTTGACTAAAGTGCACAGCTGATATTCTAAAGGGCCTTCAAAACAACCTGAGGCATACAAAATAGTATGTCTGTTGGTACAAACCCCTTTTTTTCCCTGAGGAAGACAAACCAGAAATGAACAGAAATGCATGCAATGCTGTTATGCTATTAGTTTCCATAGTGCCTGACATCCCAGCATCTCAAACTTTCACAGACTGGATGTATGCATGTCCATGACTGGCTTTGTAAGCTGGGAGGTGCTAATTAGCTCCGTTTTCCAGGTAAGAACTGATGTGCAGGCGAGCCTAGAGACCCAAGTCATAGCAGCAGCCTGTGCCAGAGGTGGGCATTTGAAACTTACACCAGATAAGGCTGACAACTCGATGATATTTTAATTCAAGAGCATTTTGACACTGATTTTGAGGCAGTGGCTTTCTGACTCAGCTTGATGGTAACTGGATAAATGCTAATTTGACACTTATTTTCGCTCTAGCTTCTTAGTCTGTGGTTGAGCAGTGAAAGCTGACCATATATCAGCTGTGCTCTTACCCAGGTCTGCTCAGCCAGTGGGAAAGAGGGCATTGCAGGCTGCAGGTTGAACATGTCTTTTATAAAAAGTCAGGATCTATCTCCTGCTTTTAGGCACCACAGAATATTTTGGCGTGATGCGTCAGCACACTTTTGCAGTCATTATACCCAGGTTTCCAGCACACCTTCTGCAACAAAAACCCTGGGCCACCATGACCTCAGTCTCCATTTAAGCACAAGGGTTACTTATGATCTCGGGTGATGGCAGCTGAGGGACAAGGAGCCCCCAGGCAATGACAGTGGAGGGACAAGAAGGTGCTGGGTGATGGCAGCTGAGAGGAAAGCAGCCAGGCAATAGCATTGGGGAAGGAGCTGACATGTAACAACAACTGAAGGACAAAGAGCTACTGGGTCACTGCAGCTGAGGGAAAAGGAGCTGCCAGGCAATGGTGGCTGAAGCAGGAGCCAGCAGAGAATGGCAACTGAAGGACAAGGTGCAAGGCCATGGCAACTGAGGGACAAAGAGCCACTGGGCGATGGCAGCCAAGGGAAATGATGCCAGGCAGCAATGGCTGAGGGACAGGGAGCCACAGAGTGATGGCAGCTGAGGGACATGGCGCCACGCAGCAATGGCTGAGGGAC
>VZTV01075581.1:0-22089 GCA_013400875.1 Anhinga rufa | reverse complement strand
CCCCCACCCAACCCTCGACCCCCACCTCCTGCCCCCCAGCACCCACCCGCCAGGCCCATGTGGAGGCACACAGGCTCCTGGGGCACCCCAAAAGGCACACAGAGGTCCCCAAAAGGCACCCCCCTGCTCCCTCTTCACCCCCATGTGTCCTGGCCCCTCCCCAGGCCCTCGCCCCGTGGCACAGGTCCTGGGCGGACACCCCCACGGCACCCCACGGGAACCACCGTGGTGCCAGGCAGAGGTTTATTGNGGGGATATGGGGGCTGGGACATGGGTGCTCTGTCCCATGGGCACCCAGGGGTGCTGGGGATATGGGGGCTGGGACATGGGTGCTCTGTCCCATGGGCACCCAGGGGTGCTGGGGATATGGGGGCTGGGACATGGGTGCTCTGTCCCATGGGCACCCAGGGGTGCTGGGGATATGGGGGCTGGGACATGGGTGCTCTGTCCCATGGGCACCCAGGGGTGCTGGGGATATGGGGGCTGGGACATGGGTGCTCTGTCCCATGGGCACCCAGGGGTGCTGGGGATATGGGGGCTGGGACATGGGTGCTCTGTCCCATGGGCACCCAGGGGTGCTGGGGATATGGGGGCTGGGACATGGGTGCTCTGTCCCATGGGCACCCAGGGGTGCTGGGGATATGGGGGCTGGGCTGGGGAACATGCCAGGGGGCGGGGGTGCAGGGGCACCCTGGGGTACTCCACTAGCCCTGGGCACCCCCCGGCTCCTGGGTCCGGCCAGGCGCCAGCTCCTGCGTGTCCTCCTCGGCAGGCGGCCGCGTCCTCTTGAAGAAACCCATCTGGAAGCGGGTCACAGTGACAGCCTGGCCCCGGGGGACCCCATGGCATCGCTCCCGGGGGACCCCATGGCATCGGTCCCAGGGGACCTCATGGCATCAACCCAGGTGCTGGCCCCCACCCTGTGCCTCCCACCCCCAGAGCTAGGTCTCCCATTTCACAGGTCCCTCCAGAGCCATCAGGTCCCACCACCACAGGGGTGGGGAGGGTGTCACCAGTGTCCCCAGTGTCATCACCCCCATCCACTCACCTTCCACATGAGGAGGATGAGGAGAGTGAGGAGCAGGAGCCCAGCAAGGACCCCCAGCACCACCCACCACACTGGTACGGCCCCCTCACCCGCAGGGCTGGTGCGCACCACCTTGGTGACAGCCTGCGGAGGGATGGGTGGGTGACGCCGCCGCCACCAGAGCCTGTCCCCGTGTCCCCTGTGCCCGTGCCAGCCCTACCATGGCTTCCCCGGCGGGCAGGACACGGGGTCGGACACGGTAGGGCATGGACGAGGTGTTGAACCAGGCTCGCGACTGGATGAGGAACTGCTTCAGGAGGTGCTCCCGCTGGGGATGGATATGGGGACACATGGGGACACAGAGGGACACATAGGGACATGGTGTCAGGGGTGCTGACAGCCAACAGGGCACCCATGACCCCACATATGGCATCCCCAGGGCTGCTCTCTGCAGGTCCCTGGGGGACCACCATGGAGGAGGGGACATGGCGGGGACACCCTGGGGACACAGCGCCACCCTGTCCCCAGCAGGGGACAATACCTGCTGCAGGGTGTCCATCCAGAGCAGGGCACGGACGCTCACCAGCGCCCGCTGGTCCTTAGCCAAGCTGGGCACCTGGCAGGTGATGCCCACGCACGTGACGTTGCTGCAGTCCTGCAGGACACGGCAGGCATCACCCTGACCCCAACCCTGGCACCCCGGGGGGCACCCCCCAGCCCCGCGCACCCATCAGACTGCCGGTCACGGGGGAGCTCCCTCTCACCACGGGGACAGGCTCCTCCAGCTCAGCACCCAGCAGCTCCTCCACATCCCTGCGCTCCCGCTGGTGGGTGCCATTTTGGGGGCCCGCGCCTGTGGGCCGGGGGATCTCCAGCTGGAAGGAGATAAGGGGGTAAGGGGCACCACCATGACACCCACCCAGCGGGTGGGTGCCAGTCCCCAGGCAGCACCCTACCTGCTCGGCATTGAGGCCAGGCGGGTTGGTGCAGCTCATGCCTCCCTCAGTGCCCAGCTCCAGCAGGTAGAGCAGGAAGCGGCCGCCCAGCTGGCTGGGGACGGCGAGGCGCAGGGTGACCTCGCTGACGGTGCTGGGACCCTTGTTGTGGAGCTGTGGGAGGATGGTGAGGTGACACCAGGGAGGGGACAGAAGGGACAGTCCCCCGGGTACCCATGGGTGCAGCACCCTACCTGGTAGACATGCTCCACCTTGATGCCGTGGTCCTCGAGCTGCCGGCTGCCCTCCACCCTGTGCCAGCTTGTGGGAAGTACCATGGTGGCAGGCAGGGAGTTGCTGGCAGGAGAGAGGGGGGTCAGCATCCCCCACTGCCCCCCCAGTCCCCCGTGTGCCCCCAGACCCTCACCCTCGCAGCTCCATCACCGCCTGCGCCTCCACAGGCACCGTCACCGATGAGCTGGCAGGGCTGGGGCTGTTCTTGCTGTGGGGACACGGTGGGCTAAGTCTGGGGACGCAGTGAGGCCACCGAGTCCTGGGTGCCTGGGTCCCAACAGTGGGCAGGGGACAGGGGGTTGGCACTGTGTCACCTCCACAGCTGGAGCTGGAAGGTGATGGCATCACCCATGTCCTCCAGGCCAGACACGCTCAGCTCCATGTCCACGGTGATCTGGGGGGGTCAGAGGGAGGATGCATGGGTGACCGACCGCCACTGGCTGTGCCCAGCCCTGATGCCAGGTTGATGGGCTCAGCAGGGGGACCCCACATCCCCTTACCTGGGCGCCTGCTTTCATGGGGTTGCCCAACTCACAGAGCACCACGTGGCTCCCGTTCTCCTTCTTGGGGTTGCAGCTCAGCTTCTCCTGCCCCTATGGGGTGGGGACACGGTGGGGGGTGACACAGCATGGACCCCCCCAAGCACCAAGAACCCCGGGGACACACACTGTCCAAGGGCAGGGTGTGAGCCCCCTCACTGCGGGCAGCCCCTGGCACCCCCACCAGGCACCCACCAGGATGTTGCTGCGGGCCGCCTGGTAGTGGGTGCCGGGGGGCAGCTGCACCCGCAGCTCGGCCTCGAAGGCCCCTTCGCCCTCATTGCTGGCGTTGGCGTGCAGGCGCAGCACGGCATCCGCCCCGATGAACAGGCTCCTGCTGGGCCTTGGTGGGGGACACAGGGACAGGGCTCAGCACCCTGGGGTGACTCTGGGCGCCCACCTTCACCCACCCGGGCGCTCACGTGTCAGCGGTCAGGCGGAGGTTGGGGATGCAGAGGTTGTCCTCACCGCAGTCCTCCAGTATGATGTGGGTCTGGGAGGGAGGGGGGAGACAGGGGGGACAGGGGGACAGTGGCAGGGTGCGGGATGGGGAGCCACTGGGGACAACAGAAGGTACAGAGGGGACATCCTGGGGAAGTACTGGGGACAGCAGGGAGGGAGAGGCAGATCCCAGAGGGAGACTGAGGATAGCGGGGGGTACTGGGGAGTCATTCTGGGAAGGGATTGGGGATGGGAATGGGGTACAGAGGGGATGCCCAAGGGAGGGACTGGGGACAGCGGGGCATACTGGGGGGATACCCCAAGGAGGGAGCAGGGACAGCGGGGGGGCATCTCAGGGAGGGACTGGGGACAGCAGGGTGGGCACGGATGTTTGGGCAGGGGGGACATGCCAGGGAGCGCTGGGGACAGCAGGGAGGGTAGGGGACACATCCCAGGAGGGTGCTGGGGACAGTGGGGGAGGTGGGGGCACATCCTGAGGAGTGATTTGGGACAGTGGGGGAGGCAGGAGGGACTTCCCGCAGAGACACTGGGGACAGCAGGGAGGGCAGGGGCTATGTCCCAGGGAGGGCTGGGGACACTGGGAACAGGCTGGGGACCACGGGACTGGAGCGCAGCAGTGGCAACAGGTGCCCCGGGCTGGGGGTACCCACACATGCCCTGGCCCAGCCGTGGGGACGTGCCCACCCCGGGGCACTGCGGCAATGTCCCCAGCTCAGCCGTGTCCCCACCTACCTGCGCCTGTACCAGGGTGTCCCCGTACAGCACCAGTCCCAGGGTCCCCGCGGGCAGCGCCAGGTTCAGGCTCAGGGCAATAGGGCTCAGCTTGTCCTTGAAGTCAGCCTTGTCCTGGGGGCACCCATGGGCAGAGCACACTGGTGGGCACCCCACGCCCACCTGCCCCAGGGCCCCCACCCACCCTGGCTGGGGACACCACTGTTGCCATCCCTGTCCCCATCCCAGCTGGGGATGCCACCACCCCCATCCCTGTCCTCCACCCTCCTTGGGCTGGGGATGCCACTGTCCCCATCCCTGTCCCCCACCCTCCTTGCACTGGGGACACTACTGTCACCATCCCTGTCCCCATCCCCATCCTCTACCCTCCTTGGGCTCTGGATGCCACTGTCACCATCCCTGTACCCCATCCTCCCGGGCTGGAGATGCCACTGTCCCCATCCCTGTCCCCCACCCTCCTTGCGCTGGGGACACCACTGTCCCCACCCTTGCCAGCTCACACTGGCACCATCCCCATACCCGCAGGTAGGCGGTGAGGTTGTGGCACAAGGGGGGTGTCCCCGGGGCCAGCGCCAGCGCCTCATGCCAGGATGACTGGTGGCCCTGCAACAGCAAGACCCTCCGGGACAGCTTGGGCTTCAGCCGGTCCAGCTGCAGCTCGGCGTCAAGGCCTGGCAGGGCATGGCAGGTGGGGGGGGGCATGGCACCGTTACCACCCCTGGTGACACCCTGGCAGTGCCCCTTGTCCCCCGCCCCAGGTGACGGCGGCACTCACGGATGCTCTGGGGGATGCTCTGGCCCATCACGCTGACACACAGCACCACGGGGAAGCTGCGAGGGGGACAGCACCCACAGGTGCTCAGGGACCTGCCGCCATCCCCAGGGTCATGTCCCCACGCTGGTGGTGTCCCCACAACATGGCTCACCAGCTGACGCGGGTGCCAGAGTCAGGCAGGACGCATGCCAGGAGCTCCGGCTTTAGCCCGTCAGGGACACTCAGCTGGGTCCGGACCACCACCACGGGCTGTCCCCTGGGACATGGGGACAGAGCTGAGTGCCCGCGGACCTGGGCAGGGACCCCTGGCCGTGCTGCCACCGGAGCCTGCAGGACACACACTCACTGGTACACAGCCACCTTGGCCGCCCCGTAAGCGCCCACCAGCAGATCTGCGGGGAGAACAAGCAGGGGGTTGGTGATGGGATGGGTGGCACCGGGGTGGCACAGCGGTCACCATGTGGCGGGGCCATACCCAGGTAGCCATTGCCATCCAGGTCAGTGGCACCGCGCAGGGCGAAGCCGAAGGCGGCTGGGCCGGGGAAGGGGCTGTCAAGGCGCTGGGTGGGAACCGGCATCAAACCCTCGCTCTGCCCACGGAAGATGAAGACCTGCCCGCTGCCATCATCACCCCCCAATGGGGCACCCACGGCCACGTCTGGGGACACAGGGGACATGACCCACCCGGCTGTTCCTGCCTCAGGGCACCAGAGGGGGTGGCACGTCCCCTGACCAGCCCCACCGCCACTCCCCACCACTCCCTTGCCAGGCTGATGTTACCGCCATAGCCATCCTTGTCCAGGTCCCCGAGGCTGGCGATGGCGGCGGCGAAGCGGCCGTAGGGGTGGGTGCCTGTCAGGGTCTGAGGGGTCCGGGCGAGGCGTCGCTGCCCCCTCCCCAGGTAGAGGTAGAGGCGCCCCACCTCGCTGCGCTGGCCATCAGGGCGCCGGGCCATGTACAGGGGGGCACCCACCAGCACGTCATCCTGCCTGTGCCCAGTGTGGGGGTCAGGGTCCCCAGGTTTGGGGACTGGTGGCACCCAGGGGTGTGCCAGGCAGTGGGCAGCACCCTAGGGTGCCCTTATGGGGGATGAGGGGGGGCAGTCCCAGCTCTCACCCATCCCCGTTGATATCAGCCACGGCCACCGTGTGCCCAAAGTACGATGCCNGGTGCAGGGGTGCTGGGGGGTGCAGGGGTGCTGTAGAGCACTGGGGGGCAGCTGGGTGCTTGCTGTAGGGTGACAGGGCAATGAGCGGAGTATCAGTGGGCACAAGGGAGCCATGGTGTGCTGGAAGGGGGCAGTGGGGCAGGGTGCTGTGGGGTGCTGGTACATGGGGAAGGGGTGCTGTGGGGTGGCAGGGAAGTAGGGCAGGGTGCTGTAGGGTGATGGTACATGGGGGAAGGGTGCTGTGGGGTGGCAGGGCAGTGAGGCAGGGTGCTGTAGGGTGCCGACACAGGGTGGGGGTGTACCTGCTCACTGGTGATGCCCTGCAGCTGGTGCAGGGTCACCCCCACACTGAAGATCTCCACCTGCCCAGAGCAGCATCAGGCCCCGTCCCCATCCCGGGGTGCCCAGCCACAGCAGTGTCCCCACCACCAGGCATCCCCACAGAGCTGGGCAGCGGGCGTCCAGCACCACTCACCTCACCCCTCGTGTTGCTCTTGTTGGGGACCCCCACCACGTACTCTGTGGGGGATGAGAGCCCTGAGTGCCCCCACCCATAGCACTGCGGTGGGCACGGGGGCACAAAGATACCCCCAGCACTAGGGTGGGCATGGGCACGCTGAGACAGACAGGACTCCTGAGCTGGCACAACCCATGTCCCAGAGTCCTTGCAAGGGCACCCTGAAGCCCAGGGGTGCCCAGGGTCTGTCCCCTCCCGCAGGTGGCCCTGTGCCCTATGCCCGCCTGGCCGTACCTTTGGTTTTGGGATCGTCATCAAACTCGCCCACAGCCACCGAGTACCCTGCAGGGAGATGGGCACTGGTGACCCCTGCCATGACCTGGCACGAGCCAGCTATGGTGCCAGGCTGCCCAATACCCACTGCTCACCCCGGTACCCGTCCCCATAGTCTGTGTATGCAGGTTGCTCTGTGGGGCGCCCCGGGCGCTCTGGCCACAGCAGGGACTCGCCATGGAAGCGGGTGAGGATGGCGTCCACCTCCACCAAGTACAGGAGCCCTGGGGGACACCAGAGCAGGTGCCAGCACTGACAGGGCACCCACTGGCACCTGCCCTGGGCTGCCAGTGCCACTGCAGGTGGCACCTATACGGGTGTCCCATCCTGGGTTCCCTCCTCCCGCTGTGCCCACCCAAAGGCGGGTACCCTGGCACTGGCCAGCCAGGTGGCAGTGCCCAGCAGGCAGAACTCACCCATGAAGTAGTACCCGCCGGGGGCACCCAGCACCAGCATGCCATCCTGCAGTACGAGCTGACGTCAGCGTCCACCCTGGGGCACCCCCACCCTGGCATCCCCTTCCCTGGTGCACCCACCTGAGCATCCCCATTTCAGCTTCCCCTGCCCTGGCACCCCCAAAACCAGGTTCCATTCCAGCCACCCCCTCTGCATCCCCAGCAGCATCCCCACAGGCATCCCTGGGGGGACCCTGGGCACGCTGCCCCCCCCAAGCACCCATCTCACCGGGGTGACCGCCGCGCTGAAGCCAATCTCACAGTAGCGCTTGTCGTAGGCTGCAGGCACAGGGTGGGGTCAGACCCACCTGGGATGGGGGCACCCACTGCCCCCACCCACCCTCCCACCCACCCTCACCATAGTAGCTCTCGCGGTAGGTGCTGGCCATGAGCTGGTCGCGGCAGGGCGAGTACCAGGCGATGCGCTGCAGCCCATGAGTACCCACGAAGCAAGCGCCTGTCGGGGTGCGGAAAGCCTCGTGCTGCCCATACATCACGTTCCAGTGCTGCAGCGGGGCGCAGGCCTGGGGACAGGGACGGGGTGGGTGCCCACCCTGCCACCAGCACCCGAGGGTACCCACCCAACCACTGGGTGCACCCACCACCAGTTTGCCATCCCAGCTGGTGACGGATGCCCCCAGCCACTGGTGCGACTTGTAGGTGTGGAGCTCCAAGGTGTTTTGGATCTCGGTCTCGTCTCCTGGGGGAGCAGGAGAGGGGGAGTATGCCGGGCCAGCGGCCCCCCTGTGCCCACCCATCATCCCGTGGCACCCACATACCTATAGTGTCGATGGGGAGGAGGTGGCAGGGGGTCTTGCCAGGGGGCCAGGAGCAGAGGAAAACTGCGCCGGGCTGAGCCACACCAGGCTGGGAGGTGTTGGCGTGCGGTGCCCCCACCACCACGCTGGGCCTGCGGTGGGCAGAGCGGGTGTCAGGGTGGGGGGAATGGGTGCTGTGCCCAGCCCCAGCACCCAGGCGTCTCCCTACCTGCCCTCGGTCATGTGGAAATCCAGAGCAAAGCCGAAATAGCTGCCAGGGGGTCCCTCGTACACAGTGGGGGGGTCCTGGAGGAGCCCCAGGGTGGGGGCCGAGCACAGCCCCCCAAGGAGCAGCAGGGCCTGGAGTAGGGCAGCAGCACCAGCGGCAGCCCCCATTGCCTCCCCGAAATGCAGTCAGCAGCCCAGGCACAGCCCCCCCTGGCGCGTCCCCTGCTTATCTCAGGGGACACAGCTGGGGACAGGGGACACAGGAAGGGCTCCCCCCGCACACACAACAGCTCCCGCCAGGGACCCAAAAGGGGTCTGGGGGTGCAGGGGGAACACACGATGCTTTTGGCCAGGGGACAGAGGTGTCCGGCCCAGCTGGCAGAGCAGGGCAGGGGGCAGGAGGTGGCAGTGCCCTCAGGGGACACAGTGAGGGGCTGCGGGGGGACGGGGCCATGGCAGGAAGCTGCACAACAGCCTACATCCAGCACCCTCCTCCTGCTGGAGCCAAATGCAGCCCTCCACCCACGCCATGGGATGCCTATCTCAGGGTGCAGGCAGCCACGGCCTGGCCAGCGGAAACGCAGCAGGAAGCGGGGACAGCCGCAGGGTGCAGGAGCCCCATCCATCACCCCCCGAGGTCTCATCCACAGCCGGACGGAGCAGACAGGGAGTTGAGGACGCCTGGCTTCCTGCTCTCGCCCCACCAGCATTGGGCACCCCTACCAAAGCGTCTCCCCTTTCCCAGGGCAGGGCGACCCCAAAACCCTGCCTGTGGAGAGATCGGGACAGGGCATCCCAGCCACCAAGCACCAGGGCTTTGCAGGGAAACAGCCCCAGCAAGAGGACGGGTGCCAGGGCAGGGGGACAGCCCACAGCCAAGCAAACAAGGCAGGTCCTTGTCCTCTGCAAAGGAAAAGGCACCTGGCATGCCAAGGGGCATCTCTGTCAGCTGCTGTGGCCCAGCCCAAGAGGGACGGCCATGGGAGCTGCTCGGCTGAACCCACATGTCCCCTCTGGCTTAACCAGGTCATTAAACACTTACCATAGTTCATTTAAACACACTTAAGGCCACTCTTGCCCACCCAGAGCCAGTGGCAGGGAGAGGCACTGGAGCATCTTGCTGCGAGCCAGCCCCCCACGCAGAAATGGGGTTTTCATCCTTTTAATCTACTTTGAAGCTGCAGGTGGGAAGAGAGGCAGGGACCATGGGGGACCATGGGGTGCTGTGCTCCCAGGGCATACGGGGTAGTCCTCACAGCACCTCAGCCCCTGAGGGGGGACGCAGCTCCCACTGCCAGGACTGCACTAGCCCTTTGGAGCAGCTGGATGGTGGCTCCATCCTCTTGGCTGCTATGGAGTAGCTGCCATCAGAAACCAGTGGGATTTGCCCAAAGCTGGGGCTGAGCCCAGGCTGTCAGGCTCTGAAGATCAGGAAGGGTTTAGCTAAGCCTGGCTCAGCTCCACACCCCGAGAGGGGAACATGCTGAGCACAGGGGTCTGCACTGGGCAGCAGCTGCTCCACTTCCAGAGGTCTCTTCCCAGGCAGCGAGCACCCAAACCCAGGTGATACCCACACCAGAGCGCTTTAAGGCAACTATACTCCTTTCCCTCATCAATTACTTAATTTCCTATTTCTTGCAGCACTTCCACATTGTCATTGACCCAGCCAACCAGTTCCAGTGTCAGCCAAGAGAGGACAGCCCAGGCAAAAGGCAGGGTGTGCCCTGTACCCCAACCCCAGCAACATTCAGGGCTTTGCTTTTTTTTTTTTTTTTTCCCTTTAGCCAAATCAGCACCTTAGTTAAGAAAGCAGAGGCTGGTGCTGCTCACCACGAGCAATCACCTCCTGGGCCACAGGAACAGCACAAGGGAGAGCACAGAGCAGAAAGAGGGGGTGGCAAAGATGCTCGGCGCCGGGGCACGCTGCCACTCCAACCACCAAAGTACCTGCAACCACCGTTTCTTGCCTCATTTCACCTTTAATAACAGTTTGATCAGGCAGGTTGATTGTGCCAGGAGAGAACTTGCGGAACCCACTCAGTGCCTTGAGGGCTCCTACTCAAAATAACGTCCTTTAAAAAAAGAAAAGAAATAAAAAAAAGAAGAGTACACTTTCTCTGTATCCAGCTCAATAGCTTCTGAGCAAAGTATTCAAATTAAAAGTAGTTTTACTTGATGAGCCCAGCATCCACTACTGTTATTTTAGGAAAAAAACCAACCCTGGGCTACATCGCTATCAGATGCAGCAGCTCCAAGTCATCACACACAACCACACTTCTTTTTTTTCCCCACAAATCATTGGTTTATTAGAAAGGTTTTTTCCCCTCATTTTACAGCATATATATATATTTATATATATATATCTTATGTGACAAAGTTAAATACAGTCTGTTTATGCTTGTTAAGTAATGATACGTTAATTATTTTTAGCACTATTCTGGAAGTCAAAAAAACCGCTGACTGCAGTGTGAAGGGTGCCAGAACACACATATTGAATCTAGAAGCTAATGAAGCTCAGCATTGAGACATTAATACTGTATTCTGTTAATTATTTACACAGAAATTGAGTCCCTTTTTTCTGACTGTTGTGCTGCAGTCCGACCTGCTCAAACACAGTTTCTCATTTAAAGAGTGAGGAAGCTCAAGTTTTCAATCCTTTCAATCTCTGCCCCCCGCCCCGGGTCTCGGTGCTGCGCTGAGGAGAGGACTGGAATGCCACACAGCCAGCACTGGCTCTGCAGCCCCTCCCTGCCTGCTCCTGCCTGCCCGCTCTGAGATCAGGCCCTGCAAAGCACCGCAAGGTGCCCCCGAACCACTTAAACACAAGGAGGACCTGAACCTGAACTACCCAGCTCAGCGGGGACAGCAGCACCTCATCCTGGTGTGATAGGAAGAGCTCACGGATGGAGAAGCCTCCTACAGTTAGTGTTATCCACAGCCAGTGGACAACACCAGAAAGAACACCCTGGGCAGGCACAGCTTCAATGGATTAGTCCTAAAGCACCTCTCCCTGCGTGTACGATGGCAAACAGTTACGAGTAAAAGGCTCTTCCTTCACCAGAAGGCTGTTCTGAAGTGCACAGCCAGGCTGGCACCTGCAAACCACCAGTCCAAACCCAGGAAGGGGGGAAAGAAAAGATAAAAAAAGGGGTATTTTATACTCCAGGAGACAACCCAAATTCCTGACACTTCCGAGGCTGCCTCCAGTGTCCATTCCTATAAGCAGCTGCTTAGCAAAGGTGAGGAGCGTGCAGCAGGCCCGGGCTGCTTCCCTCCACAGAGCCGGCAGCCACCACCACCCTCCAACGCCATGCCATTCATTAGCTGTTAGAGTCACTGGTGTCATCCACGCACCTCACCTAGTCCAAGTCTCACTTTTTTTTTTCCTTCTGCAAAATGCTAAATTGATATTTTTTTTTTACATTTTATAGTACATAAAAACTTCAAAAATACATCAGCTTGATAAAATATACATGCTTAGTCATTTTGCATCTAGCTGAAACTATAAAGTTGAACCTTTACAAGTATCTTATTTCACCTACAGCAAACATATTTACACAAAAGCCACCAGAACAAGTACCACTAGAAGAACTGGCTGTAAAAAATATTATTGCAGTATACTACAAATGTAACTTTTTTATATGAGCTACAAAAAGCAGCATCTTTGTTTACAGAGTTCAGTGCAATTCTTTACATTAAAAAAAATCCTATAAATTAATAAGGAAACCATCAGTATTACAGAGGAAAGAATACACTTTACATACCCCAGCCACTCTCCCCAGTCCTCTGTATTGCTTCAATTCCTAAAGGGATTTTTCTTCTCTCTCTCATCTGAGCGCTTCTTCCCCAACACCGCAAAAAGATGGAAGTCAGAGTGATTTTTGTTTTTTGCGCCCCCCCTCCCAGGAGAAGAGTGGTCAAAGCCCATATTGAAATCAACAACCCAACGGAGAACCTCCCTCCAGTCCAGGATATCTGGACAGTGTCAAGGTGCAGTCCTCGCGCAGGATAATGCTAATGCAGGATGGAGACAGTCGGAGCTCTGGGAACATGCACAGCTCCTCTCTTCAGCTTTAAAATAAGATCTTACTTCCACCTTTGCTGCTCACACCAAGGAAAAAAAAAAAAACCAAAACACCAAAAAACAAGTATACAGCAGTAGGGTGCCAAGAAATCTCCTGTAATGCCTGAAAATTGGTACTGGCCCAGCCAAAACAAGAGTGGGACTGCCCTTCCACCAGTCTCCTCGCCAGGATCCCCAGCTGTCAGTTACTAAATGTTTTATCACCGATTACAAGCCAGATTCAATCATGCTGACTATTTTAATTAGATGACCTCATTAAAAGGATTTTGAGAGACCTATTAGTGTGTATGAAATCTCATTTATCACATACAAGGCAGCAGAAGGAAGATGACCAAGTGTAGGAATCCAGGGAAAAAAAGCCTTTCCAAGGGTCTCACTGGTCTACACATGAAATGATTCTTCTAGGTACAGTGCTGCTACGTGCATGGAGGTGTCGGGGACGTGAGACAGTCCCTGGGAGCAGATATACACAATGCTTACAAACCAACCCCGCTGCCTGCTCCTACCCAGCCCTCGAGCCTTTGGCTTCTTTGGCTGCTAAAGAGTGAAAGGAAATTTCCAGGCCTCACCTGCCAGCTGAATCAACTTCAACCCCTTCCCAAAATGCTTAATATTATCCTTCCTCCAAGGTTAATTCATTTTGTCCTTCATGTGCCATGACTGGGTGGATGCTGCAAGTCCTGTCCTGAGAAAATGGGGTGCAGCAAAGGGTGAAGATGTAACGCTGTAGCGGCTGCCGCGGCAGCAGGTCTTGGGGCAAGAAGGGTTGGATAAAGAGCGTGAGGAACTGGATGAAAAGTAAAGGGGCCCGGATGGATAGCTGATGCCGGAATGATGTGGATGGGGTGGCTGGCTAGAAACGTAGCAGGGTGCCCTGGAATAATTGAGTGGGTCAAGTGGGATAACGAAATAGGCGTCAAGTGGGGCTGGGGTATATGATGAACCTGAGCGAGAGGCTGGGGATGGGGGTGAGGGTGAATCCCGATGGCGGCGGCGGCTGCGGCAGCATGGTGCTGCAGGATGGCATGCTGCACAGTGGTGATAGAGGTCGCGGACGCTGCCGCCGGCTGCTGAATGTGGATGGGCTGCAGGGCAGGCGCTGCTGGCGCCAGGGCTGCCGAGGCAGGAAAAGCCTTGACCTGCTTTGCCAGAAGTTGCTGCTGAATGTGCTGCTGAGCAGCTTGCTGCAGCTTACTGTACTTCTCCATTTCTTCAGGTGTAAAAGTGATCGGCTGGCTCTCGAGTGGTGCTAGAGAGGAGTCTTCTCCTCCTTCCTGATCCCCTTCGATGCTCGGCTCCCCACTCTGAGGCACATAGCCAGGAAAGTGTTCAACATCTGGAACTAAGGGCATCATACTGGTTTCCACTGGGACTGGCTGGTTGCCCCCATCCATAGGTTCTAGCCCATCGCCATCACTTGGATCTGAGAGGAAGTTGTGCGGCATGACCAGATCTCCAGAACCAAAGCAC
Source organism: Anhinga rufa (assembly GCA_013400875.1). Lineage (NCBI taxonomy): Eukaryota > Metazoa > Chordata > Aves > Suliformes > Anhingidae > Anhinga > Anhinga rufa. The sequence goes on along the minus strand of VZTV01075581.1, from coordinate 8,372 downwards.
TCAGGGAGTGCTGGTGCTTCGAGGGGAATGGACGGCATTTCCACGGCAGGTTCGTCACGTTTCTGCTCATCCAGAGGTTTGTCCTGAATTACCATCACCACGTCTTCCAGGAGAGACTGGTCGGCCAACTGAGCCTCCTCAATGCCTTGAGAAACATCCTCAGAATCCGACAGGTCTTGCTCCTCACCTCTCTCCAAGCCAGATTCTTCGTATCTCTTGGTGTTTGGTTTTCGACCAGTTGGCAGTTTCCCAATTAAGGGGAGAACTGGTTTGTTGCCTAAGGAAGGAGGAAGTTTCGGGCCAAAGTAGCCCTGGGGAGGATCTTTGAGCTTTATGCCCACCTTGTTTGCCCCTGCCAGCAGCTCGTCAGTGATGCAGGGCTTCTTCTCAACCTTCCTGGATTGAATCTTTTCCAGGAGAAGTTTAGCAGTGACAGAATTTCTCTCCTCTGGACTGCAGTCACCTTCCAAGGCCCTTGCCGTGCCAGAGCCACTGCTGTTCTGGGAGAGTGAGCCAGATGCTTTCATATCCTCTCCTTTGGCGTCCTCTTTCTTCAGTGACAGTCCTTCACTTCGGCCTGTCCGGAAATAGTGAGGAGACTGCGAGCGATAGATTTTGGACCTGATGAAGTCTCTTCTCCCAGACCTCCTCTCTTCAGGGCTCTCGTGGCCTCGGGAGCCCTTTCGTGAGAGAGACCTCTGTGAGTGGCTTCTCGTACTACGGCTGCGATCCCTGCTATAGCTGCGGCTCCGCTTCCAGCTGCGACCCGTTATGCTTCGGCTTCTCTTGCTTCGACTGCGGCTGCAGCTGCTGCTGCGTGTTCTGCCCCGGCTCCTTGTTCTTGACCTACCTCGAGGGTGGGTTCGGCTCCTGCTTCGACTCCTTGACCTGCTCCTACTCGAGCTGTAGTCATCCTCAGAAGAGGAGTACTTGTGCCGCTTTGATCTGTGGTTTGAGCTGTTGTAGTCAGAGTCATCTTCTGAGCCATGGGACCGCTTTGAATGGCACCTTGACCGGTCGCTGTAATCACTGTAGCTATCATCTGAGTAACTTCTCCGACGGCTGTACCGGCTCTGGTCCGAGGAAGCGTCAGAGCTGGTCGAATAGGACCTGCGAGAGGAGTGCCTCCGCCCTGACCTAGAGCGGCTCCGGGAGTGGTCACTGCCAGAGTCATAGTCATCACTGTACTGTGACAGGGATTTCTGCCGGCAGTGCTTCCTGTGAGAACCCTCGTCACTGTCGTAGTCCCCACTGCTCTGCCGGCTCCTGCGGCTGGTCCTGCCCAGGGAAGGAGCTGAACACCGTCTCCTCAAAGCAGATAACTGCTGCAGGTCAGCCTTGTGTTTTTTGCTGCCGTGCTCTTGGCAGGAGTTACCACCATCCTCTTTTTTACTGCTGCTTCCCTCCTCTGCAGACAGAGACTTCCTCTGGGACTCCTGAGAGAATCGCTTTTTCTTCTGAAAATGGCTACAATCTTCAGACAGTTCAGTTTTTAGCGCTCGTTCAGATTCAGTAGAAAGAGAGGATTTGCCTTTTTTGTGTCTGTGCCTTTTCCGTTTCTTGGGTTTCTCTTCCCCCAGGTCAGTTTTTCGGCCCTTCTCATCAGCCTCCTCCTTGTGTTTACGTTTGTGTTTGCTGGACTTTTTGTGTTTCTTTTTCTTTTTGTGTTTATGGGATCTCCCAGATTTATTCTTACCAGTTAGGTTTTTACTAGTGTCGTCTCCCTTACTAATGCTTGTCAGACTGGACTCCTGCTTGTTCTGGGAGCCGCAGGTGGACAGAGACTTGTTTTCCATTTTTAGAGCAGAACTGTTAGCTGCACTTTCTGCCTCCTTGGGTTTGCTTATCTCACCAGATTCTGTGCTCTGAACATTTTCTTTACAAAGACCCCCTGGATCCTTAGATTTCTCTGTCCCTTTACCTTTAGCATCTTTGTTGCGAGAGAGCTTGAAATCAAAATACAGGGGGTTACAACTGTATGAAACAGATGGCTCTGCTTTGGTAAATATGAGAAGCTCTGAAGGCCACTGGAGAGTTGTGCTCTCATCTTTACTCAGAACAGGGAAAAAAGGTCCTGTTGGGTGCTTTGGTCCTTCAGTGACATCTTTACAGCCTGGGACAGGCTGAGCAACTTCTTTAGTAGTGTCTGGCTCGGGGAGATCACACTCTGCAAGATGTTTGCTCTCCTGCATACTCGCATTTTCTTCTGGGACTTCTTTTAGTTCTGTTTTGCTCTGCTGAGCTGCAGATTCAGTAGTACTCTCTTCCTTCTGCTGCCCCGTGCTCTCAGCAGCTTTCTCTGTGTGTTTGCCAGGTTTGGGTTTTGGAGAACTACCCTTTTTAATTTCATGCGTGTTTTTTTTGTTCACATTTTCAGCTTCCATTTGTTCGGTAGATTTCATGAAAAGCAGGAATTGAAAATTAGGCTTTACTTTACAATGGGCTGGGGGAATATAGTGGTAGTATTCTGGTTCAACTGCCATTGGTCCATCTTCTCGTCTCATCTTTTTTAGTTTAGATAATGTAGTGGCTAGAGACCCACTATCTTTGTCATGTTGGTCATCTTCCTCTGCCTTGCTGTCAGAATTATTTGTGCTTTCACCCTCACCAGATTTCTGCAGGCTCCCTCCATCTGAGGACCCTCTCTCATCTGCTTTTGCTCCATCTACAGAGCTTGATTCTTCCACATGGTCCTTGAAAACAGAAGCTATGGTCTCAAGCTTTACAGGAGTCTTCTTGGCAAATGAAAATGACACACCTATCTTCTGCAGTGGAGTTCCCAAAGTACTCTTAATGCCAAAGCTGATTGCTTGTGCCGTCTGGATGGGCATTTGGCTTGGCATAACAGTGCCACCGACTTGACCAGTGTTTAGGAAACCTCTGTCCATAGTCATCTCTGTAGCTTGGCCAGAAGTTGTCTGGATGAAAGAACTGCTGTTGGCTGCAGAATCTTCATCATCTCCACCTTCCTCATCCACAGCCACTGTGGTGGTTCTGAACATGGGTCCGCTTCCAGGAGCGCTGTATAAACAAGTTAAAATATTAAAAACAGCTGACTGCCATTTCTATACCTCTGCAGTTGGTTTCATGCCTGATCTAAAACAATCTTTTACCCATTTCAAGTACTCTTGTATCCAGAAATATGCGTTAAAATAGCATTATACAGCCATTTCAATTTTTTATAATATTAAATAATGGAAGAAAACTAGTATTGCTGGATAAAGCAAGTTGGGGATGCTCTGGACTACCATTTTAGTGAGTTCACTCCTACCAAAACCACAACATGAGGCCAAACATCAGCACGAAGCTTTGCCTTCAGAACTTGCACAGGATTACAGCAGCAAGAATGCCAGTGCAGCAAAGGGCTGCAGTCCCATGCAGGACTCCCACACACATGCTCCAAGAGTGCTCAGGGACCACCTGCACTCACCATTCAGGCTGTCTCCTCTGTTCAGCCAGTTCGTGTAGACGCCGGAGGGCTTTCTCCTGCTTCCTTTCGTCTTTACGTGATCTTGAAGAAACATTGCGAGCAAATTCCCTTTGCTTGAGATCTTTCAACCTCTGAGGCAAAAGAAAGCAGAAACAGATTAGATAAAATCAGTTTGTGGTTAGGTGTCCAAAAGCATCTCTTTGCTGTAGCACTGGAAAGTACGCTGTAAAGCCCATCCCCAGTAACATTTATTGAGCTAGGATGGAGCAACAGCATCTTAGCTCAACAAACCAAATGGAGCACATTGCCATCCTCCCAGTAGCTAAATGAAAAGACAACTGTTGATCACTTTTGGCTATGACTTCAAGTCTGTGTGTACGCATTTCCAATCAACATTACTGGTTTTCTTTAGCATGTACCATAAAGCTGATTTCAAAGCAAGAAGCAATTCTGGAAGAAAAAAAAACCAAACCCGTTTGCTGCTTTTGCAGGGTGCAAATGTACTTGACAAACAGTGCATGACAGAAGTCTTAATAGCATGGGCCAAAGAACAGAAAGGGATTAGCTGGTGCAAGAGAGTTACCCAGGTATTATATCTTACAAAAGCAATGTACAAATTACATTGGAGAAAGTGCCAAAAATCCCGTACAGATGATTCCGGTAAGGAAATAAATAATACAACATACACCACAACCAGTTACTTGCTTTCCTGACAGTAGTTCTGAGCAGTCTCTCAAGAAACAAAATGCTCTAAAATGCAGTGGGGTTGTTTGAGGTTTAATATTTTAGAAGGCAGAAATGCTAAGTTCCCCAGAAATCTTACCATGTGAGGAAGAAAATCCAGACCCAAGGAATTTCAAACATCATAACGTCACTGAGGAAATCTAGGTATCCAATTCTAACAGAAATCAAACATCCAAGACTTCAGAACATTTTTGAAAGTCCTTGTCTCAAAGCACTAGGAAAAGAGGCTGCTATTTTTCCTTTGAATACATGTGAAAATTCACAAGACATTTTTCAGAGTGCAGCAAAGACAGACGTCTACCATCCTAAGGGATTAATTTTTCTTTTTTTTTGTGCACAATTTGAAACCCTTTCAAAAGGCCTAATTCCAGAAAGTATCATGTACCCAGCTTTTGAAAAAATTCCCTGTTTTTCAGGCGCTTCATGAAGGGCCTGAAAGACTAACGGTACTCAAAGCAGTTGTCACTTTAGAGAGATTCTCGTACAAGATGTACAAATCACTGGTGAATCCTCAGTATACCTTCTGGCTGGCTGACTCTGCCTCTTTTGTGGAGCAAAGTCAGGCCGGTACACACAGAAACAGTGGATCTGAAAACTAACCCAAAGTTCAAATTAGAGGAATTAAGTTGGCCCAATGTAAAGAGAACATTGCTTTGCAAAAAAGGGGAGGATTTGACAAAGACAGAGGATTCTCTTACCTAATAGTATTTACTAAATGTGGTTGAGCATTACCAAAATTGGAGGGGAAGACACACAAAAAAATACAGCTATAGACACCAGTAGAAAGAAACTCACTCTTGTGATCTGGATTCCAAAATTAGAAGGGTTTGCTTTCAATACATCAGCTGAAAACATCACATCACAAAGAAAAAAAGAAAGTAAAAATATAACAAGAGTGGAAGAGAGAAAAAAATAAAAAGCAAGCATTACTACAGAGGCTCTCGGTGCATCTGCGAGCTATTCTATGAAGAAGGAGCTGAGCCAGCGAAGCTACAGGACCAAGCTTAGGGAGGCCTGAGCAGATGGGGGGAAACGCACAAACACATACACGCACAGACACAGCAATGATCCCACCTGGAATAACAGAGCTACTTTCACCAGGACAAGTAAAGGGCTCAAGGGTTTTGTGGTGTATGTTAAATGTTGAATAGTAAATTTTTTTCCAAGAGGGAGGAAAAAAAAAAAATGGATTAAGCAATGCTACCAGCTTTTTCAGGCTGATTTAAAAAGTGTTTCTAAAATGCTTCAGGAAGTTAAAGTCACCAACAGCTGACACGACTATTTAACTGGGGTTTGATGCCAAGTCTCTAGATCACTCATCCATTCGGAAAAAAATATGACCCAGCTATTTACAACAGAAATGAACTGTGACCTTTTACTTTAAAGAGGAAGGTGCAATGGTGCACTCAGAAACCCATCTCCACCCCTCAGACATGGCCTTAAACATCTCCCTGTGAAATAAAACAGGCTCAAAGTCAATTGATAATGATGCAGCTGCCCACAATGCAATCCTGCCTTCATTACAACAGGTAATTCTAGTGAAAACAGAATTAAATGCTCATTTCCTTAAATGCTGACCTTTGCATGTCTCTGCTCCCCCAAACCTCTCACTCCCAACACTTATAAACTAGAAGCGATGAAGCAAATGAACTATCCCAATGCACTGCAACTCCAGAACATGCGATACACAGCAACACTTAGCTACGCCTTTTAAGATGATAAACCACTAATCATGGTTTCAAGACTGCTGAGAATTTATTACTCCCCGAATTGGGGGACAGTTGGTCTGATTTTACAAAGCTGACTTTACAAAGGACTAAGAGATCTCAAGGCTACAGTAATGTGTTATCTCCTGATCACTGCATAGCTCAGGAGGGGCCAAATTGGCATACAATGCCATTACCTTAAAATTCTCTTCAAATCGGCTTAAACAAGCTGCACTCCCGCATCATTTAAAAGCTCTAGAGATAGCCTGTCACAGACACAGGAAGGTGGTTAAATAGAAGGGGGACGATCAGGATTCAGAAACTGTCATAACAGGAAAAAATTCAGCGCACACTGTGGCGATTGTGCATGAGCTTTTGCTGGTGAGATGGTATCGAGGTAAGACCTCCCCAGTACCGACTGACACGCTTTTCAGGTCCTCAGCCTTTCAGGTTCAGGACCAGTGGTAAATGGATTTTCTCAATTTAATCTGAACTGAGGCCCATTCGAGGGGCATTCTTTGCCTAAAATTGCAGAGCAAGAAGAGATCATGTTATTCTCAGAATAAAAGTAGCACTCCACTACACTGCTTTACTAGACCTGAAGATCTGAGACTTTCATGACAAACTATGTTCAGGAGAGAGACACAGACTGGATCCACGTACAGTGAGATTTCTGCGTTTGCTTGAGAGAGGAGGCAGCTCATGTGACAGCACAATCCCATTAGAACCTACTCCTCCCCTGCTATTGTTCTCAAGTCTCTTGGCCAATTCCTATTAAATAAAATAATAATGTACTTTTCATTACATGCCAGCAGACTTCTAGCTTTCTGAACTTTTGACGTCTGCTCGATTCTTTGCCACAAAAGCTTCTGGGAGTGAACTACACCATTAGCTAAATATGAGCTCAAAGGATGGCAACCTTTATAGTTTTATGTAAGTGAGAACACGAGCCCTGCTTATTTTTGGTAAACAACACTCTTTGCATGCTCATAAATGAAGTGAAAAGAGCAGAGGGGAAATGGCACGCCAATTGCAGTTTTATTTCATCTTAATTTCTTCCCCGACACCTCATTTTCAACTTAGGAAAACACACCATGCGTTAATGCAATGCAGATAACCCAACGACACACGTCTGCCTGCCCTGCAGGAGGCTAGCACCACTTGTAACCAACATCCAGGCCTTGAACGCTGAAGCCTTTCTTTACTGAACACTCTCCATGTATGAGTGCTCTTCTCCAAATGCATTTGCCATCAGCAAACGAGCAGCTGCACAGCTAAAACTGGGTTAAGAAAAATACCATGGGTTTTTTGAGGGTACAAAAGCCTTCTGTGTAACACCAAGTATCTTGAAGATTCTCTCCTCAGTCTTCTACATTCAGGCTGTACTTGAAGATAAAAGTTTTTGGAAAGCACAAGTCCAGTTCTCCCCCAACCAGAAACTTCAGGGTTTGGATTCAGAGTACTCAACCACAGCAGTGACTGTGGTTTTTTTTATTGTGCTTTAAACAGATCCCCTCAGCCTTAGAAGCAAAGATCCAAATAATCAGGGCTTGAAAAGAACTGCAGATCTATAGTTTCAGATCTTAGTTCCACCTTCTTTCCCAAAGAACTTCTTTATGGAAATACATTCCCTTTTTCCCTTCATAAAGGGATTCTCTGCAGAATTAATCATCTACACCTTCAAAATACCACACATTTAGAAAAAAAATAAAATGAAAACTACATAAAAGACTGCACTTCAATACTGGTTAGTGTTCTCACAGTTAACCTGGCAAAAGTTCACACAGGAACATGTTTGTTTTTCACACTGGATTCAGAAGGTGAATGTTTTTATTCTGTTGGGTCAGTGACTCAGTAAACAGCTCAACCCTTCATCAGGCATGCCAGCAGGAAAGAGGTGACCTTATATGAGGTTCAATAAGTTCTCAGATGACATTAAAAAAAAACACACAAAAAAACAACAAAACAGTAAAAGCTGACTGCAAATGCTACATTACTTACATGTAATTCCAACCATAACAATTTTTGCAAGCTGCTCTAAGTGATGAGCAATACAGATTAGGCTTATTTAATAAGAATGCACAAACTGGGTACAACCACAGATAAGGTGACCTACATTTATCTTCATCCAAATCTAAGATGAAGTATTTTATCTTGATGTCAAAACCAAAAATGAATTAAGGGCCCACTCGGATGTAATGCCCTAAGGATACATTCCCACTAAGTCCAGAAGTATTCTAGGTCTGTGGGAGCTGTCAAGCATCTGGACACCATGTATCTGCAGGAAAGCAGCACAAAAATATACTGGGTCCACCTTCGCTACCCAAGTTCCTCGCTAGCTGCAGGACAAGTTTTCTTTTTACATTTGCCTTCTTTGCATTTGTCTGTTAATTACTATTACTCTGTTGACAGTCAGAACTGTGCAACATCAGAGGCAGGGGTCCTTCATAAACTGCCAGTCCTTCTAGTTACCAGGCTAACAAAAAAAAAAA
>VZTV01075580.1:18328-40908 GCA_013400875.1 Anhinga rufa | reverse complement strand
CAGTGGGCTGTAGCAGCCTTCTGCCCTGCTTTCCCTGTCAAGGTCCAGCTGTGTGGTGCATCCAGCAGATTAGTAACTCCCCACTTCAAAATTCAAGATACTGTTAATATTATTCCCTATTCAACATTCAGTTTAACATTTTTAAAAACCTAACTCCATTTCTATCCATAGCTAACTTTCCAAGATATTTCAATTGTCTAACCAGGGGGTTACACTGGATGATCTCAGGAGATCCCTTCCAACCAAGAAGATTCTGCGATCCTCCGGCTCCATGAAATGGATGACTTGCTGGTAATAACGAAGTAAGCTCTATAGACATGCTGTAAACTGATCCTCAAGTTTCTCACTCTTTTTTTGCAATGTTACCTGTGTCTACACAGGGAGCAGAAGCAACATCCAGCTGGGAAGTTGTTTAAGCTGTTGTGAAATCCAGTTGTTGTTGGCTGGGAGGAGTTCCACTTTCAAATGACTCTTAAGAGATTAATTTTTCTGAAGTGTTGACCATGTTGACCATGTTCCATCACCTGCATTGGGATGCAAAATGCATTCCTATCTCACATCTTGAAAATCCTTTGAAAACCTATAAATTATAAAACAGAGTAAGGCAACTGCAGATTAGATGACTGTATAAGAAACCAATCAAATATTAAGTTCTGCCATTAAAAGTACTGTAAGTCCTCTTATCTAGATCATCCAGAACCAGATAAACAACAGAGCTTTAAAATCCAAATACTCCAGACACTTTAAAATCCTTTTACTTCCAAAGAAATATATACTCATGCTGAATAGGACACATTTAGGATTTCCTGTGTCTCAGTATTGCACATCCAAATGCTTCCTAGAGATTTACAATTCCAACTCAATTTTTTCATTCCACAATCATGTATAACGCAATTCACACATTACAGACAAACCATTTAAACTCTATGACCTTATCTACCATAGCAAATTGGTGGCCTGTATAACGAGCACAAAGATGCACCTGTGTTCAACTGATAGCATTGAAAGACAATTATTGAAAGACAATGATTAATTCACAACACCTCATAAAAATTAGGCTTGTGTAAGAGCACATCCTTTACAACTCAGTCATAAACAAATACTCGGAGTAACTGCAAATAAGTTATTGAATCAGGCCTTTGTTTTGAAGACATTTGTCTTTTCCTGTATTCACTGGCATACAGAACGTAAGTACTAGTGCCCTTAAGCGACTGTGTAGCCATGACTAAACAGCCAGCTGTGTTCTGTTTGAAATCTTGGACTAGTAAGTTATTGCTCCAAGTTATTACAGAATGTCAAACAATGACAAGAAAAAATTTAAAAACGTATGGATTTTCTCTTCCTCTAAATTCTAGGTTTGAATTACTGATTCTATTTTTTAAAATGAAATTGCTCATTTGATTTCCAGTATGAAATGGTTAAAAAATTTTAACAAACTGACAAGCCCTTCTTGCACAATGATGCTACAAAACCATCCCGAAGGCCAAATTGAAAAGAAAGATACTGTTGGCAGATGAAATTATTTCAATTTTATGCTGAAGTGCTTGAAAATATCCTGATAAGTATAAATGCTGTACATTTTATCTAAATAATAATTATCTGCAAATGGAAAAGGTAGATGAATACACAATTTGATTTTTCTGTTTTAAAAAAGATTCCCCGTTCCTGTCACCACCACACTGATTTCCCTCAGATGAGAAAAGATAGGAAGAAAAACACCTAAACAAAAATGTTCTCTCCCAAGCACTACAGACACAAACGTATTTAAAACCCCCTGACAAACAGTGAAGTGCTCTTGTTTGCTGCTTTGCTTCCATGAGTTATCAAAAGAATTTCAAGGCTGGAGGTATTTCTTAACCTAAAATCTTAGCACATTCCAATGCAGCTCTCCAAGCGAAATAAAATACTGTGTATTTACTGTTATGAAATATCTGTTTTGCTTGAACACATCCACAGCAGGACCACTCAAAGCTAGAAGAAAGGAATTTCACATTGGTTTTCAGTACTTAAATTACAATAGCATATATTAAGCAGTAAAAGACCTACTTTCCACGTTGTCTAGCTTAATTATCAAGCTTAGCTGCTTTTCACTGACTTCATTCTATCTAACCTGGTGAGGTAATTTTAGCTTGCATGGTATAAATCATTGGCAAGATTAACAATACATATTAAGATGATGTATGTTTTATTGCTGCTTAGCTAAACATGTCAGCTAAAGTAATTATGGCTATGAAGCTGCATTTATTTTTCCATAATGGGACCCTTTAAGTCACACACATTTGGAATGAGGCATATGCACTTCAGTCTCTTTCAAGAGCAGCTTTTAACTGCATTACATCATTTAATATGGGGTTGAAAGTTCATTATCCAAACACAAATCGTTTACTCCCAAAACTCCATAACTTTAAGAGGATCTAGGGAAAAGCTAAGATTATCGGCACTACAGAAGGTAAATATATATGAAAGTGTGCCTTGAGGACTGGATGGCTGAGAGAGATGGCAATGGAATTTAGGACCTTCCATTTCCAAGTCACTCTTTTCATTATGTACTCTATGAATAATAATCGAGAGTCTTTACTACAAACTATTTGACATTAGTTCCTTGGCCTGAATCCAGATACTCATGGATGAAGTCCAGATTTTGAAAAAAAACCCCACCTTCATATGGTTGGGACTCTTACTGGCAGTCACAGCAAAGGCAGTAAGAACTGCATGTGCAGAGAAATCATTACCTACTCTGAGATAGAAAAGTCCTTTCAAAAGAGGCAAAAGGCATACAAAATGAGCGATTTCTGTGTAATAATTGGTGTAGTTTATGTCCAACAGTTTTTGATGCCACATAAAGAAGTCTGCCAGAAACACTCCATACTTGTTGGCACTGGTGCTTTGTGACGTAGATAGGCTTAGGGTGAATTACAAAGGGACAAGGCACCTGCTGAGATAGCTAATGCTGTGTGACAAAGTCCATTACTGCTGTCCAATCTTATACAACCTTCATTTAATGAGGTGCAAGAAGTAGAAAATGCTTTAATGAGATGTGCAGCAGTTGCTAAATGGGAAGGAGGTACAATCATTGAAAATACAAACAAAAAATAACAAACAAATTCAAGTAGAAAAAGAAGGGTCCGTTGCTCACCATCTGCCCAAATGTGGTACGAAGACCTCCATGGTATATGGGTGAGAGCTCCAGGAGTCTCAAGCAAGGCCTGAGGTCAAAGCGGTGAAGTTCTTCAGTAACATCCTCAACACTTCCCAGACCCAGCAGAAAGAGACTACAATCCTGCACTGCAATGCTGAACTATTTTCCAGTAAGACAGTTTATCTGAAAAGCCCTAAGCGTGATAGCTCATATGAGAAATGCACGGCTAAGGATAAGAATGGAATGGAAGACTTGTTGAAAGGAATAAGCGTCAGGTGAATTAATCCTACTGAATATAACACACCAGCACCATAAATAGGCTGAATAATCAGAAATACTTTTAAAGCTGTTCTAGTCTGTCAGCCGGCTACATCAATCACAGACAAAGTGAGCAGAATACCCCAAACAAACGTCTCCCTCACTATGACCTAGGAGGCTAAATGTGAAGAAGCTGTAAAACTCAGCTCAAACTGAGGAAAAACTCAGCTAAAGAATTTCTGAGAAATGTGGTTCCTTTTGACTAGCCCAGCCACAGGAAGAAGGAATCTGAAGCCTGAAGCAAAGGCACAGAACAAGTGTTTCTCTTCTGTCCACATCTACAGAGCTCTCAGTAGCCTTTCCTCCCCTTTTTTCACATATAGAAGGACAGTGCTCATAAAGTAAAATACAGAATAATCTGAAGTTAGTGCTGCTCTGAGCTGGATGTTGGTCTGGAGGACCACCAGAGAGCCCTTCAAAACTTAAATATTCTACAAAAATCGTGCTTTGTATTTACTCACCTGTTTTGCACTGCATTTTAGAAAAGTGTGATCAAATTTTGACAATTTGCAAACCAACCGTTGGAAGGTACTTGGTCGGTTTTATAATAATGTGTGTTATTAAGGCCACTGATAACCTTGACAAGAACTTTTTGCCCAACTTCGAGACCCACGTTCCAACCCCACATTCCACTACCTTGCATTTTGATTTATGCTATTTTAAAAACTAATACATATCTCTAATCTTGGTGTGCTGTCCTTCAAATACTTGGTTAAACTATCCTTGAAGCCTTTAATTGAATTAACAGAATGTTGTGTGCTTTGAATGCCAGTAATACGTTCAGCACTGACTCCAGAAATTTGTTTAGCCATTATTTTACTTCAGAAAATAAACTGACAAAAAAGAAGTACCAAATATGTGGAATATATATATATCATAGTTTCATAATTTAAAATGTATTTTGAGTTACTTGGTATAGTTATGGGTTACCTATATCCAGGCTTCTATATTTCAAAAGCAAATGTGAGAGGTACTATATGCAAAATTAGAGGTGAAGTTGCTTCTATAATTTTTAAGGCTCTTGAATTAAGATTTACTGACAGTTTTATTCTTGACAATACATAATTAATTTGTACAGTGCTTTAATAAATAATTTGTCAACTTTCATTTGAAAAATTGGAAGCAAGAAGTGTTTCACTGCTGAGAGTCTACTATTAAAACTGCTCTGTGATTTACACTGAAACACTTATAGATACAAATTAAAGTACATCTAAAATCAGTCAAGTAGAAGACACTTTTATGTGTTAATCTCAGATATTCTGATCGCCTTTTGGGTTTTAAATGGGCTGAGTTTGACAATTTCTAGTTCTCCAGTAAACTGTCACTCAAGTGGCAAGATTAATCTAGTAGAGCAAATGAGGATTAGCTGTCTGATTAAAATAAGAGAATTATTTATTAGAAGCATGAGAGGACTATGTGCTCCTAAATTTTTGCAGAGGAAGATGAGCTTTAACTTAGCATACCGCATGGAGCATCTGTCATTATCTCTTTATCCTTAAATAGCTTTTTAATTTGTAAAACAGTTGATGTAAGCTGAAGCAGCAAAACTTCTTGATTATTAACTGTTGCAAACATTTTTGTTGAAATAAAGGGAGGACATCAGGTTAAAGGAATTACAATGTAAGAATAATGCACTGCTTTACAAACAACACATTAGTATCATTTTGAAAGAAGAGGTCAGCCCCCTGAAGACTAGTAATGAGATAATCCAAATATTCCATTTGCTATAACTGAAGTCGTTCAAACCCAACTATTTAAAAGAATTCTTCAGTAATACAGAGCATTTTAAGAAACTTCAGATTATGTTTTTTATTGGTGTACTTCTGTGCTATCTTTTCTGATGATACTCGCTCACCTGATTAGTAGGAATGCATCCACAAATAGAGCACAGACATGTAGACAACTGGATGGAGGTTCTTTTACTCATCATTCTGAAGGTGCATTTTGCATCATTTTTGTTTTACTGTTATCAGTTACAGATTTTTTCTGAAACCTATTGGTGTAAATGAAATCAAAGATCTTGTGTCAGTGCTTTGTGAGAAACAAAGAGTAAGGTCTGACAGATGGGCAAATGGCTTTACAGAACTTTGCTAAGTTTCTTTCAAAATTTAATTATAGAAACTTCAAGAATTACTTTTCTATTTAACATTATATCCTAATTATGCCATCCTATTTAAGGTGGTGGTTTTAATTAGCTAAAATAACTCTTAGCCCACAAAATGTATTTTATTTATGCATCTTACGCATAAGTAATTATGCATAAGAAATTCTGCTAAAAAAATTACGCTTACACACTTACCAGATATCCTGTTTGTTCTCCTCTTGGCCTGTTTACTTAGCTTCTATTTTAATAGTAGTCAGCAGTTCTCATCTCTTTTTACAGTGCACAGAACAGGGTTGGATTTTTTTCCCCTTACTAAAATGCATATTTCATTACAGTCCTTGAAATTTTCTTTTATAAGTACTCTGATCTGGAAAATGTTGCATACCAATGCAGTTGAAATTAATAAAGACTATTTCAAGACTCTTAAATCATGTAACATTTGTTATCAGTTTTGGAAAACCTGCTCTTTGAAGGTAATACTTTGTGCATCTGACAAACTTTGATATTACGCGCATCACTGTGATACATACCATACATTGTGTGAAGTGAGAATGCAAGAAAGACTCTACTGAGACCTGGTTTCACCTGTTATACAAATAGGCTATCCTCTGTGTTCTTCTTAACATACATAAATAAATCTTACAGGGAAAAGACCTTGGGTTTCATACACGGGATTTAATGGAGACTTCCAAGTCAAATATATTTACTAAGCAATAGTTTTCAAATTTAGCCTGCTTTGCCTTATTTTTATATTAAGGCTCTGGAGTTGGCCAGGGAACTTGAACTGTGCAAAAAGACCACTGTTACTAAAACTAGTAAAAATATGTTGGTTGGTGTGTCGCAGGCACCCACCACAACATGCCCTACATAGGCCACCCCTCTGATCCTGACCCATAAGCTATGAACAGACCTGCCACCTGTCCCACAGCTAAGTGCTAAGCTAAACCTCTCCTCCTCACCTCCCCGGCCTGTCCTTCCTAAAGAGCCTGTATCCATCCAATGTACTGCCCCAGTCACACAAGCTATTCCACATTTCTTTTTATTCCCAGTGATGTCATAGATCTGCAACAGTCCGCAGACTTCCAGCTCTAGTGCCAAAACTCTGTAGCTAAGAAGTGTTTTCCAAAGGGACTACCATGTGGGACAAGTCAGCACATATGCAGTCAGCACAATGCAGAAGATACACTGGTATACAGATTTTAGATACACAGTTTTCTCATTACGCCCACGTAGTGCCCAAATGTCTCAGTTCAATTATTACCAAATTCAGGAAAGCAATCTGTGTCCTTTTTGTCCCCTGCTCAAGATCCCCACCATTAAAGGCACCTTTTTAAATTAAAAAAAAAAACTGAACAGCTCTACTCCTACACACAGCATCAAGGATGTTTCACAAAAAATGTTAGAAACTCAAAATGGTTGTGCTGGTTTTGGCTAGGGTGGAGTTAATTTTCTTCATCGTAGCTGGTAAGGGGCTATGTTTTGGATTTGTGCTGAAAACAGTGTTGATAGTACAAGGATGTTTTAGTTACTGCTGAGCAGGGATTACACAGAGCCAGCGAGCAGGCTGGGCCGGGTGCACGGGAAGCTGGGAGGGGACACAGCCAGGACAGCTGACCCCAACTGACCAAAGGGATATTCCATACCATATGATGTCATGCTCAGTATATAAAGCTGGGGGAAGAAGAAAGAAGTGGGGAGACACTGGGAGTGATGGCGTTTGTCTTCCCAGTAACCGTTATGCATGATGGAGCCCTGCTTTCCTGGAGATGGCTGAACACCTGCCTGCCCATGGGAAGGAGTGAATGAATTCCTTGTTTTGCTTTGCTGGTACATGTGGCTGTTGCTTTACGTGTTAAACTGTCTTTATCTCAACCCACGAGTTTCCTCACTTTTGCTCTCCTGATTCTCTTCCCCATCCCACTGTGAGGGGAGTGAGCGAGTGGCTGCGTGGGGCTTAGTTGCCGGCTGGGGTTAAACCATGACAATGGTCTAACTAGAAAAAGGCACTTATCGTAATTTTTGCAATGTGTCCTGGCACTAGAGGGGGACTATCACTTGTTATGTTGGGGGAAGCTACCTTTCTTTTAGAAATAACAGAATCTGCAAAACCTGAGTATACTATCAGAGGTGTAACATCCAGTTTCTTCTGTATTAAAAACAAATAAAACTTTTACTTGATTGTCACAACTAAAACATAAAAACTAAAATGTAAAGGTTTGAAATGTAAGCAGGGCAATTTTCCTTAGGAATCTTTTCATTATTGTTTTTACCGGACAATGCAGTTTTTCAAATTGGGTTTAAAGCATTCTTTCACTACATTCTCCAGCTTCTTGTCCCATGTAGGTTTTCTCAAAGATCTCTACGTCGACTCTCAGTCTGCAGTTGTCTGCAAAAATCGTCATAAAATGTTCAGAAGCAGATGGATAACACACTCAAGCAGCAGATCAAGCAGACAGCAAATACTGCAACTAAATCAGTGACATAAAACACAGTATGTCAAATACTGATAAATATATCAGAGCTTAACATAAATTAAAGTTTTTAAAATCCATTTAAGTAATCTGCAGTTCTACCAACCAGTGAAGAAGGTGCAATGAAGACTGCCAGTGAAGCTACAAAACAGCTCTCTCTCGGGGAGCTCACCTAACCCCGAACGTTTGAGGCTGCTGGTTATACGGTACAATTCTTCAGAAGCACGTGAGGTGTAAAGACATACAAGTAAGACCCGTACAAAGATGTATATTATTTTTCATATTATTAAGTAAATTATGAGCTAGAAAAAGCAGCAAATATTTACCTTTTCTTCTTTCCCCTTTCAGAATAATATTTTAGCATAAGAACTGATCCCGTGGAGTCACACACAACGCATCTGGTTTGTTTCTGGAAAACAGGCTACTAGCTTAGTATGTCATCTCACTGCTTGGCTACTCCTATAGCTATTCGAGCCCTCACACTAGTATTCTCTCATCTCACTGTTCTTAGCCCAGGTATTTTTGTGCATTTCATTCAGGCATCCCCAGTAAGCACCAACTTTCCCTATTCTGCTTCTGGCTTTTTGAGCTCCAACATTCTGCATACAGCTAAGAGAAAAGCAGTTCTGCATTAGATATGCCATCTTTTCTCCCTCGCCCTTTCCCAACTTGATGCAGCCTTATTCAGATTTAACAATGAACTGTTGCCTGTTTATACTGCTGAGGTTTTATTCATTTTTTGAGTTTTATAGAATACATATGTATATATGGATTACTTGTTTAAAATCTCCACATTCTCAGTTTCCTCAAAAGAGTATTCAAAGACCTTCCAGAATGCAATTATTAAAGTGCATTGTCATGAATCACATAATAATTTCAAAAAACATTGCTCAAATGTGTTCATAAGCCAGTATTATTCTTCAAAAGGAAAAAAAAAAGCTTTACAAATAAACCAGCATTATTTATATCTGGAAAGTTTTTGTTTCTGGACAAACACAGCACAGCACCTTCAGCCTCTTCCTGTATCTGACCTCTTCAGATATCATGACAAAATACTTGCAGGTCTGATGAGGTTCAGGGAGCCTTTGCAGAAAATGTAGCTCCCTCGGAAAATTTTTTTGTGTTGTTACTATTTAAGCTTATGCACTCCAATTTTTTTAATTTGTAAAAGGCTTTTCAATTGACACCTTAATGTATTCATTTGATCTAGAACATAGAGACTACCTCAGTGTATTTTGAATTTTACCATTTTTTTGTATGAAAAATTCTTTTTATGATAGACCCATTTATAACATACAGAGGCAGTTGCTCAGGATTTTAGTTGTATTCAAAAGTATGTATATCATATGTCTCTAGTCTTTAATGATAACCCATCTGCTGCTTTTATTAGTCTCTCAAAACAAAGGAATTGGTGGGTTAGTGTTCTTACTGGAGCCAAGGAAAGCAGAGAAAATGCCTTCTGTATTTCAGATCCTATTTTTAAGTCTGCTCAACTACTTACACAGATTAAGTAATCAACTCAGGCTGCTTGTCATTCATAAATACATCCCAGGAGATGAGCTAAGAGACAGAGGAGGGCAGGCTGTGTCTTGAAGACTGAAAATATAAAGTTGTACTTGCAACAATTCCATGGCCTACGAAAGATGATGGCCGAAAGTGTTGCCTTGTCTACCCAGATGATGCAGACGGGACATTCTGACGCCCACTCTCACCACAGCCTTCAGGATATCTCCAGGGTATTCAGCATTCACACCTTTGGTTTGAAGATTGTTGCACCCCTGATGACACCACTTATCCAGCACACCTGTGCAGTATGTCTCCTCAGGACTTCCCAGAACATACACCACAGCTTGTCTGCACTGCAACCACCCATATCGTCTATGAAAGAGACGCTGCCTATCTCCACTTATTCAACTGTCACATCAGTGAACTCATAAGCTGCAAGGCAACCAGCGCTGGTGAAGAAGGAAGGTAGGAGAACCAGGCAAAATCCATAGACCCAATACCAACCACAAGAGGCAGTGCTCCTACCCCATCTGCCGCCAGCATATTTAACTACAATAATTCTCACTTTTGTAATTCATAACAATATTACACTCAAGCATAACACAGCAGGGGCGGGGTCCACCATCACACAGCATCAGATCTGCCCAGTCACACTGCTGCCAGCACCTCTTGCTCCTTGAGCCGGAGTTAGGAGCAGAGGGGACATGCTCGACGCAGACCCAAAATTTCAGCCTTGTTTTCTTCCTGGGGCCCGTCAGTGCTCCTGTTGAACTGCCTGTTAAAAAGAGGAGATGGGAAGGACAGAGCATGGCTGGGAGAGAAAAAGTGCCTCTAGGGACAATTTTTCCTTGAGGCAAGTGGTTGTGAAACAAATTCCCCTCTTCAGTGTTTCAGCTTCGGCGTAATATTTTAACATGTAAACACAACAGGTTATGAGAATTGTACAAATGCACACAAGGAACATTAGTGCTTCATTGCATTTTATATTATTTATTTATTAAAAATCCTTGAAGTCATGGAATATTTAAATAATTTATGAAAGCCCTGCCAGGGACAGTGCCACTTGTTACCACTGCAACAGCTCAGCACCAGGCGACACCACCCCTGGGAGCACTGTGGCCTGGGGCACTTGCTCCATGTCACTCCAGAGATTCCTCAGGACTTAGGGCCTACCTCCGCACTCACTGCTTTCAGCAACGAAGTTCTTCCCTTTAAGAATATTGTACACAATTTATTGCAATCCACTACACAGTTTCCCTCCCATTCACATGAGTGTTCCTACTGGAAACTAATCTTTGCAAAAAAGTTACCTAACAGCCCTTAAAAGAAACAGTGGCTGAAGAAACTGATGTCAATGATTGCAGATAAAAGGAAGAAAAGCTACTCAAATACATATAAACTCAAAATAAGTAGGACTATTTTGCAGAGAAAATGTTATCTGACAAAGAAGTTAAAAGCTAAATTCTGAAAAAAAACCTTCTCAGTTTCACTTGATAGTTTTTATGTATGGGGAAGTTTAATAGTACTTTCAAATACAGCTTTTCAGAAGAGTACAAGTTTAACTGCTAAAATGCTGAGGATAAATTTTCTTTAAAAACAACTTAATTAAAGAGTAAAGCTTTGTCTGCTTTAATAGGAATATAGTCAGTTGTTGGTGAATTCATAATACAGTAAGACCCTAAAGCCATAAAAATTAGATGAGTAAACTTATTAATACTAGGAAGTAAGAAGTGGACAATCTAAGTACAAAATAAAAAGTGACCACAACAAGATTTGCCACAAATAAACCCATTTATTATTTTTGGCAAGTCCCATACAGCATGAGCAAGGATCTTTCTCTCACTGTAGTAAAACATTATTCTGCTTTATACAAATTGTAAACATCTTCAACAGGACAAACTGTTGGTACAGGCGTTCCACGATTCTGGCATCTTTTGCTCTGTCAGTTAATCAAACAAGAATGAAAACCCAATAAACCAAAGAACTTTTTTTCACATAGTATCTATAAAATGCAGCATGTGCATTTCATATCACATGAATTTTAAGCAAAAAAGAGAAGTATTTCCGATTATCATTTTTAGTGAAATTCATAGTGGTATTATGAATTGAGACACTTTGTCCATACTGTTGTATTCAATTTTTTGTTTGAAATTAAAAAAATCGTTTTATACAATCAAGGTAGTAAAACAAATTTTACAGTAAACCAACTGCTACAAATGCAGCTAGAGTTGCTACACTGTAACAGATAAATAAGGATGTAAGAACTCGGGATCTGGTTAAAACTTTGTTCTCCTGGCAGGCACCAGGCTGAAGAAGTCATAATTCACGTTCTCCTTGTCCAAACCCCCCTGCTATAATTGTCTGATTTTTTTTCCCCTCCCTCTCTCTCAAAGTGCTTAAATCAGACATAATCTGATCCATAAAGTGAACATTTATCTCCTTCTTAAGTAAAAGCAGATTTTTCTTTCTAATTTAGAAGTTCCAGGAACATCAATCTGCTGTCGAGCTTTACTGAAGGACTACAAGATGTGCAGTTAGCTCATAATCCTCCAGTCAGGGCAAAGGTGTTTAAACTTGACATAAACTGCTTCTCTCCAAACCAAGCCATCAGCACTAAAATACAGACAACTATCACATTATTGACTAAGGCTTTAAAAAAAAAGAAATCACTTCTATTGTTAAAAAACAGTTGCATTACAACTTTGGTTTCATTATGCTGCTAATTTTGGAGTCACATTTACAGTGACTTAAATACGAAAATCTACGTTTCTAATGTAAAAAGTCAAGCCATATTAAAAAAGCCCTCACCTTTCAAGCCTCTGTGCATTATAAGGAGCAACGGAAATAAACTTAGTTCTTCTGCTGATCATCTTTAAAGTTACTGTTGAGTTTCACTACCTGAAGTGAGGACATTGAGGAGCTTTTTGTTTGCGAGATTTCTGTATCATCAAAATGCACAGATGAAAGTCAATGAAGGCTGAACAGCACAGCGAAACTTGCATCAGTGTTATCATGTACAGTCATAAAGAACAATGCTCTTCCTACAGATTCAGTACTAGGAACAGCATCAAGCGTTCAGTTCCTACTGTCAACTGAAAAAAAAAAGTGAAGTCCTCAAACCCTGGTAAAAATCTTAGCTGAAAGTCTATTTTAAAGAGATCATGCAATTCCTTCAGCTAAGCAAGATTTGCCTCTGGCTCTTCTCTGCCCAAATAAAGAAGGGGATCCCTGCTACAGCATTAAAGCTAGGTCCTGACAGAACTAAAGAAACTGTAAAGGATATTCCATCAGTCAAAATAAAATCAATTATTTTAAATGCCTTAACTCTTCCATGATCATCAAAATTTGCCAGAAATAACGTAACATGAACCTTCAGGTAACCTTAATTTTTCAGTAGAAATGCAGATTAACCAAAACATTTACTACTCAGTATTTTCACTGCAGCATGGGATGAAGCTCTATTAAAAATTCTGATCTACACAGCCACCATTTTAGAGAAGATATTCTAAACGTGATTAAGACCAACAAGTTCAAAATACTGTCATGTGGTTTTGGTTTGGTTTTCTTTTAAATCAAGACTTATTTCTGATTTAGAGTCAAACCTTGTATGTCTTTTTTCTTTTCAACCATTCCATTTAGTTTTACTTTCCAGTCTGTCTGGGAATTGTCTGGAGCCCAACACGTCAAGATGCAACTGTTGGCCACATGGATTTATGACTTTTGTATGCTAGCTGCCATTTTCTGTAGCAGTGTCTGTTAGAAGTTTTACGGAATTGTAATGCTCTCCTAATCCATAGGCATGTCTCATATACCTAAAAAAAAAAAGGAGTCACAGAATTAGTGTTCAGTTTTAACTAAAAGTACACATAATGCCAAAAATGACATGGAAGATGTGTTTATTTAAACTGGAAGACAGCTTAAATGAATTCAAGTTTAGTCTCCTATTTAATGACCATATATATATTTTCTGTGCTATTAATAAAGACAGGTTTTAATTCTGGTTACGCCCAGGCACAGATTGACAAACTCTGAAGGGCCAGGGGGGAAAATGTTCCTGCTGCATCTTATGTAAATTTCACTACTATTTTGTAATTATGTAACAAGTAAAATGAGCTTGTAGCATTCTATAAAGCAGCGACTAAATCACACTTCAGACTGATTGTCAGCATTTTAAGAGCCCTAATTACAAAACCTTTAAACTAAGTGTGTCAATCACAAACATAATTCCTGACCTGCAAGATCATTATTCAAGCAACATTTCAACATCAGATACGTTACAGAAAATAAAAGAGCTGAGCCCTCTGCTCTAGAAATGAGTGCACTCATTTTAAGAAGGGATAAAATTACATACTTACACAAGTATTATTGGTTTGCCTGAATATTCTTCACCAACAATAATGGGAGGGGAATCCATTTGCACTACTTCAATAGGCGTTTGCAAAATGTGTGACAAAGCCCTCAGCTTTAAGGCATAAAAACAATTCAATAATAGGATTAAATCCAATGTAGTATGTAGAGAGGAAGACATGGCATTTAGTTTTAGTCAACGTGAGTTTGGGCATAGTGTTTCAAATATTGTCAGAAAATAAACTTTATTAAAATAAGCAAAATTGTTTTAACTTTTTAAACTTTAATTGAAAACAAGTTGCGTTAATCATTGTTTTGATGATACAACACAGGTAACATTGGGCTAGTTTCATTAATTTGGTAACTACTTTTTCATGAAACAATAAATAAGACAAACTAAAAATACATACATATTTTCTCAAGCTCAAGTTCTGGTTTACATTGCAAAAATCTTACATTGCTCTGCTCTAGTCAGTTTTGATACCAATCAAGTCTGCATAATAAAATGCTTTCTCCTTAGAAAGTCTTCCCCCTTCCTGTACTGTCAGTCTTTAACATTATTTAGAACTACTGAATTCATTAACTTGCATGTCATCAAATACATCAGAACAGAGATGCACCATCAGAAAAGCTACTAGTTTGGGAAAACAATTTATAGCCATCGGAGAAAGTTATTGATTAACTATTTATGACTATGTTCCCTTATGTCTTCAGGTATTCTTTCTTAAGAAGCCCTTTTTTGAAGGTATATTCACCCACTTCAGAATTTCACAAATAAAAATGATCAATGCAATACTTACTTCCAGCTGACCACCCCATGCAGCTGTATTTGCTATGTCATCACAGTATTTTTCAAATTCCTCTGCAGGGAAAGAAAAGGCAACTTCTATTACTTCTCTTACTTGAGAACAAGCAACTGAGGAAAAATACTGATTGCACAATGAAGAACTAGAACCTGACAGGTCCAAATACATCGTACAGGAAAATACGTATGTTCACTGAAGAGCAGGCAAGAAAAAGAAAAACACCAGAGGCCATAAAAACCCCATAACTGTTCTAGAAAGAATAATTAAGACTGAAGACAGGAATAAAAACAAGTATGGGAATAAAAAGAAGTACAGGTTTATATTTTAAACTTTTTATTCAGGGAACTGTTAACAACAAGTATGAAATTGTATACAGTTTTCTTCCTGTTAAGTTTCAGAGGGTGTTGTTCTGAGACTCTAGAAAAGAATGTGATAGCAAGCAGTATGCTTAGTTCTTACATTAGGCAGGTGTCAAGTATGTTTTTAAAAATCCTGTAACTGTATGTAGTTCAACTGTTTTTTTTTTTAAACTTCCAAATTAGCTGCCCTGTTTTTAACCTCTGAAATATTTATTGCCAATAGTTCCTTTGTTAATAGCTAAATAAACCTTCTGCTGATCATGTTCTACAGAAACCAATCTCTCAAGTTTATGAATTGCAACCATTTAGGCTTCTGAACCCTATGAAAATATTCTGATGAAGAAGTAACAGATTTTCAGAAGATTGTTCAGAACTGTTTTTCATACATTCCCCTTATAACAGGCTTAAGAGACGTAAGAAAACCACAACTCCCTGCTGCTCTGCAGAACTTCATTCAGTCTTCTCTTGGGGCACAATTATCCTGTGGCAATTATCTCTGTCAACATGGGAAAGACGCCTCCTACTTCACAACAGCCCCCGGTCACCAAATGAAATCCACAGCAGTAACTATTAAATGAATGTAGCAGTAAGTTAAAAAAAAAATTATAAAGTCATTTGCATGGTGTTCCAGACACGCAGTAAGAAATAAACCATGTAGTGCTCAAATAAGAAGTACATAAATTCTATTAACTACATTTACTCAGCCTACACCACTGTTCCACACTAAATGCCTTTATATTTTTTAGTTTAGCCTGTTTATAAGAAAGGGCTCCAAAAGACCTAGCGTAAACAGTGAAAATAAAAGGGTATAATAAGAAAAAGCAGCTATGCAAACTATTATAAAATAGATTTACTTGAATTTCACTCATTTTGAACAGCTTTCCTAGGTAAATTGAAAACACCAATATAAAAGTTGAAAAAAAAAATCATCCTTAACCTAGTAGACAAGCTGTTTATAACACAACTTAAAATCACATCCCAGAACACAATTACCATCTGGTAACCAGCAAGTTCTGATTTTTTTTTTTTCAATGAGGAATAATGTTATGTCCAAATTCAGCTGAAACTGAGATCGAGAATTATCAGAAATAGTTATAACAGTTTTTAAAGTCTCATGCCACAAGTCTTACCTCTGCTATACATGTCTCCAGTACTAGGGTTCGTGAGAAATGGTAAGAAGTCATCAAAGTGACTTTGCATATACTTTGCTGTTTGGTTCCTCAGAGTTGCAACAGTCCAGGAATTTTGGCGATCCTTGAGCTGATCTTCAATAGCTCTGTACATGCAGTGGCCATCTGAAGGGATCTGTTTAATCTCTAAGTGCCTTGATGCCAATAGGGAGGCAAGTTTCTGACTTTCAAGATGTCTAGCACCTGTTAAATTTTCTATTTCAGCTTCAGCTATCCTTTCTTCTCTCTCTTTCTCCAAGGCAGCTTTTTTTTCCTTAGATTAAACACACACAAAAATGACACCAAATGTTAAAATTTAGAAGATGCCTGTACAGTTATTGGCTTAGTGCTTGCTTCTAACTCTTCAAATGTTTCTCAGTAGATTAATATCTGTGAAGTGTTCTCCCCAATCAGTACTACCAAATCTTAGAGACCTCCTAAACCCAAATGGTAAGTGACCAATATATCCTAACTGCCTCTGACACCACACCTGAAATTATGTGACAGAAGAAATCTTCATTATATCAACATGCAAAATAGCACTTTACAGAACCTGTACAACGGTTATTAATAGCCATTTCTTCAGGATCACCTATTTCACCACACTGGCAAACAACTCAAGTATGAAAATTCTAATTAAACAACAGAAGATACTGCTCTTTCGTAATAAGTGTGAGATCTACCACTGACGCATACGATTGCATAATGGAGCTCATGTCATCAAACTGAAACTCCCTCTGTCATTAAAGACTGCTCCTAACCTAAAGGACTGATAAGAATGCAAACAGAATACTAGAGTGGATGGAATAATACATAACATAAACGGGATTTTACAAAATGCTTCGTAAATTTACAGTTAAGTTAACAAGGGAATAAGAGTCAAAGTAGATGAGCAAATAAAAAAGGAAGCAGTACAGAGAATGATCTTTTCACTTACACACTTGAAATTCACCACAAATCAGGATCAGACTGGTTTAGGCGATGACAATATAGGAAAACTAGACTACAGAGTTTCTAGTTTGCCTACACATGGTGCAATGCATTAAGAACATCCTTTTATCATGTTTGTTACAAGGCAGCTCTGCAGTAGCAATCATGTGACAGGGGATGGACTCTGCAATAACCCAGTGCTCCTGTGGCCCTGAACCAACATTCATGCAGGTACAATGTTAATCCATGGCAAGTTAACATCTGAAGCTTAACAAGATTTAACCCTAATGGCCTGGACACCAGGTAGTGCGTCTTAACTCAAGAACTTACAAGGATTTCAGTATTAACGTTCTTTTGTTAAATGTGTGAAGTTCTACTATTTGCATATTTTCCATGTAGTATTTTACAGTATCTTAATTCAATCACTTCATTTCTCTATTAATGTTTTTAGTGAAATTCTTTTAAAATCATTTGCTTTACATCTTTTTTTTTTTCCGGCTCTCATCTCCTGACCTATTCTGATTCCCAGCTCATGGCTGACGGTAAAGTGCAACTATTTATAAAATGCTTGCATATCTCTAGGTAGCAGCGTTACAGATTTTCAAGGCACCCAGTACGTACAGCATCAATACTGAACTAGCCAGGTAATGTCCCCTGCAAAATTGTTTAAGTTAAGTTTCAGTGAATATAACTTCAATTGAATATTTGTAAAATTTTTAAATGTTAAGTCATACCCGCCTCTTCTGTGCTTTTGATATTCGAGGATGCTGATTCTGTTGCTCTACTCCTTCAAGCTCTAAATTTGCAACCCCATCAGCTGTAGAATCTGTCTAAAAAGAAAAAAAAATTAAGTGTTCTTAGTATAAATGATAACCAAGATGTGCATCTCCTGAAACAGTTTCAAACTCTGTTCTTAGGTAATTCCAAGGTACATTTATGAAGTTTAACCACAAAGATCTGCATAGAGCACAGAACCCAAAGCCAAAAGTAAAGCATTTCACATCCCAAACCACTGTCACGCATTTTATTACTTTTCTGTAGTCTCAGCAAAGAGACAGTTATGAATTGCGCATCTCAAATTTAATCTATGAGCTCTCTTACAAGTTTCCACACTGAAGTGTGAACACTGCTTACTGGATGAAATGCAAAGTTTCCCTTACTGTACCACCTGACTTAAGCGGCCAAACAGCCATTATCAAATTCTGTGACACTTAAAGCACGAAAAGGCTCCGGCTCCACCTTCCATATCAAATCATAACCAGCAGTTAGAAGAGATAGGAAGTTGACACTTCAGGAAAAATGACAAAGCTAACCCCATAATGGTATGAACTAGATGTCCATGCTTCCAAGCCAAATAAAAAAAGCTGAGAAGTGAAAGAAACCATACATCTCAAAATAAAATCCTCTCAGGCAAAGCTACATCCAGGGCAAGGATTTCAGCTGGAAAGGTCCTCCACTATAAAGTTCTGATAGCTCATTTAGTAAAATAAAACAAAGTCTTGAAATTAATCTAAGATACAGTTAAACAGAAGCATTATGTTTAAACACATGCATTAATCATCTGCTTATGCATCTGATTAAAAACTACTATAGAAGATTGTTATAGGGTGATAACTTCTGCAATTGGAAACTTTTTTTCCACAAGTTTTCTCAGCAGATGCTTCTCAATCAAGTCTATTTCCCTAAAAGTCTCTCAGAAATGTTTTCAAACAAAAGTACATTCTGCTTAAGTCTTTGTTAGATCACTAATCAGAAAACACCTAGTCCAGAAAGTGTCAGGCAGCCAGGTTTTTGTCTGTTTCTTTACAAGATCTAAACAGCCAAGAGTCACACGCTGTTAGGGAAACACTTCAGGAGATGGTAATGCTCCATGCTCATACATCATTCACAGATAACTGTACTGCACCCATTTAGCCATAAGCTCTATTCCCGTTTACGTAGGAAAAAGTATATGAACAAGCCTACTTGCACAAACAGTCCTTAAATTCAGGCACATAACACAAGTAGAGTTCTTCTCAGTACCAGATATAAAGAATTAAGTCTATGGATTGCAAATTCACTACAGCGGGAGCTTCCAACACTCTACTTACTAAGTGCTAAAACATAGGTGAATTTTCGTATGTCGCACAAGTATTTAGTAGTATCTAGTTTACTCAGGCGCTCATGTTTCCTGCAGCTAAATTTGAACAATGCTAAGCCTCTGTTAAAAATTAAGTGGTTTGCCATCAAACAGCAAACTGGAAGCACTGAAGTAGGCAGCTACATTGCCAACACGGCAGAACAGCAGCATTTAAGAAGATAATTGTCATCATCACAGGAAATGTCTTCTTACAAAAAGGTCAGTTACATTGTTGACAGAATTGCAAGACCAAACACACCAAATGCCTATTGAAGGCCAACAATACTCTACCAGTCTACATAAGATAATTAGAGTGACAATATAAAAGGAATTTTAAGAACAGATTTAAGATGACTGAGCTACTAACCTAGCCTTAACAGCAAAACCAAATACTGCCCAACAACAACAACAAAAAAACCCAACAGTTAAATGCCCCTTCTAGCAGTGCCCACCCACCATAACAGCTGAATCTTTCCAAAGATGAAAAGGGTTACCAATACTGTGAGGAAAAGGAGGAATACTTTGAGGTGTTACTTCATTATAATTTTTAAAAGTTAAAGAATCCCTAACACAAATTGTATCTGCACCACTTTGGCTAAAGTTAAGGTACCTACCTTATTCTGCTCAGGTGAAGCTTCCTTCAGCTGCTTTAATTCCTCCTTGTGCTTCTGTTCAAGTTCTGCCTCTAGTTTGGCAACTTCATCAGCCAGCTGTTTTCGTCTCTTTTTATCATTCTTGGGAACAGCATTTTTCATGCCTTGAATTCTTGCTGTTAAGAGAAGTAGTGTAATAAAACATTACCTCTAAAAATAGATACTCCAGAGTCATTGTAGAAAAGAGAACTGCAAGTCATACACAAAAAAATTTACATATATCAACATATCAGTGTTTTAACAGTTTAGCTATGAGACTGCCCATTGCTATCATCCCATTTTAAAGTAGCTATTTTTCTTAAAAGATGCAAACTTTATATCTGAAGAAGAGAAACACTTGTGCCAGTTTACTATTACAAATACTTGTGAACTTCATCAACAAGGCAGACCTCAGTCTGTTGCCTCCAAAAAGGTTATTTGGGCATTGAGATCTCAAATCCTGACACAGGAAAGATGTGTAAATTCTTAATCACAAAAGTAGCAGATTAAAAGTAAAAAGCAGAATTCACCTGTCCTTAAAATAAAGTTTCTAAAAGAAAAATGTGTATTCAAGAAGAAAACAAAAGAAAACAAACACACAAACAAAAAAAACCACACAAAACCCCACCACCTCAATTTGCTTAAGTTCCATAAAAATTTTTAGGCTGTAAGTCAAGGCTCCATTTCTCAGATCAAAGAATAGTTTGGTTAGAAAGTATGTCCAATGGTCATCTAGTTCAACCTCCCACTTAAAGTGGTGCTGAATTCAAAGCTACATCAGGTTGTTAATTCAGATTGATCTAGAATTTATTCAGATGACTGTGCAAAGTCTCCAAGGATTAACATTCTGCAACCCTTCTGGGCAGTTTTTTCCAATGTTTAACCACTCTTGTTATGAAAATATTTTCCCTTTTTCCTCTCACGAGGATTGTTCTTATTACCACTTGCAGCCATTGCCTCTAGACCATTCTCTATGCTTTACTTTGAAGAGTATGGCTCCATCCATTATGCAGTGGAAACTACAACCAGATACCCCATCATCTTTTACAGCCTGTGCTCTTACATGAACACACCCTGCTAGCTCTTGTCACTTCTGTATTCACTGTTTTAGAGTTACAGCACCCATTATTTAACACCCTGCTCACTATTCATCATCTGTACATTTTCCAGTCCTTCACCCTTGACCGAGGATAGGGAGGTTTTTCCTGTCCTTCACCCACAATTGAGCTGAGGATGAAGGCGATAATGAAACTTTTCAAGAGGAGGCAGCAAGAATATTCACACTGAAAGATTTATGTTAAGCATTCAGCCTCACAGATGAATCAGCTGAGTCTGACAGACAGAAAAGCAGTTTTGTTCATAAAAATTAACATAACGGGGGAGAAGCAAATCTGGGACTTAAGAAGCAAACATAAATACAGTAAGGAGAGTGCATGGGGGGTGGTGGAGACAAGGATTGTCAAGTGGAGGAGATACTGGATTTTCAGAGGCTGAGGTGTACCTTATGTTAATTCTTATGAACAAGCTGTTTTGCTATCTGTCAAACAGTTAATCATTGCACTTCCCAGGCACAGATTTTTCAAGTCAGAAAATGTGTGTCTATAGGTCACCCACCTCTCCTAACTGGGAAGACTGGGGCTCTGTGTTCTGTACACCCTTCCCACCTTCAGGTAGCAGAGGACTGCAATTACCTACCCCTTATCACCTTCTCTAGGTGCAAAACCCTCTGCTCCTCAGCCTCTCCCCATCAATGTGCCACGTGCATCGCAATGCTTGATTCCTACCCCTCGTTTCAATTTCAACCAAATTTAAGAGAGGAAAAGGCATCTCAAAACTCTGAGTTCCTACAAGTCTAATGAAAATATGAAGCCCAATAAGGTCTTTCCTCTTACTTAACCCTCTTAACTGATAAAAGGTTGCAGATTGCCCTATTTCATTGCATAGCAAAATAAGTCAAAATAGAAAAGGCCGTATCAATATACCAGCAATGGGAAAGGCTTAAGAAAAAGGTTAGAATCAACTATAAAACTCAACAGAACGCAGCTAACAGAACTACTTCATCATATTAATCTACTGTAACAGGGTAGGTAAGACGTGGCTCAGGAACAGACCACACAGGTCTTCTGCTGCAGACGCTTCACGGTGGCGAGGCAGAACGCGGCAGTTCATTTCAGATCAGCTGCGCTTTGAACAAAGAAGCGCGGCTGCCTGGGCGGCAAGGGCGCTTATGCGGGCTTTTCAACCTGAAACGCCTTACTCCGCGTTTTAACTCAGAAGCAAAGTAGCACGACGTTAGCATCACGTCAGCGGGCCAGCGTTATGTCACAGCTCCCAGGCGTTGCAAGGCTCCGAAGATTACAGCAAGGCGGACCGCCGGCACGACGAGAACCGCGCCTGGCAGCGAAGCAGGGCTCCGACACCGCTGCCAAGACGCAACGCCTCCATTTCCGACGTCCCCTTCCCCTCGCGAGGGCAGCTCCCGCCTCTCCCAAAGCCCCGCGGTGGTGGCGAAGGCGCCCGCCGCCCGCCCGCGGCTTCCAGCCCCGCTGCCGCGGAGCGCCCCCGGGGCGAGGCCGAGAGCGGGAGGCCGAGAGCGGGAGGCCGAGAGCGGGAGGCCGAGCCCTCCCTCCCCGCGGCGAGGCGGGCGCCTGCGGAGCCGCCCTCCCTTCCCCGCTGCCAA